>SPJY01028224.1:674354-855177 GCA_005191435.1 Raddia distichophylla | reverse complement strand
TTCATGATTACAATTTTATATTATTTTTACCTCCCCTTTTATTTTTATTGAGCCGGACAACCCCTTGTCCTATTATGTTACAATCATGCCTACTGCCCAAATCCCTCCCTCTGGAAGACCTTTTTTGGGCACTTCTTCTATTAGTTTTCGAAATGACCTTAGTAAAACCTGTGTTTGAATCCTCCTCCGAGGTGTCAGATGATTGAGTCCACTCTTCCGTGATCTGAACATTAGAACAAATCTCACCTGGGCATTCAACTACCATATTTTGTTCCATAGTCCCCGCCCTATTTTTATTATAAAGCTCTAGCCTAGCCCTTTCAATATCTTTGAGAAAATCAAAATTTTTTGACACCCCCTCAACACATCTAACCCCCACTGACTCAGCAATCTTAACCAAATTTTCAGAACCCAAAACCGAAAAGAATTACGAGAGTTAAGAATTGAGGTACCTTCTAAATTCTTCTTGCTATATAACTTAGTCGCCTTCTCAATAATGGGAGTCCCACGACCCTGCAATCTTGCACTTCTTCTAATAGGTATTGGCAAACAAACTGCCGATTGATCTATGACCTGAGAGGACTTCCTTTTGAGTGGACTAGCAATATTCACACTGGAATTCACTATAATAGAGTCCCCTTGTCCTTTCACAGATTCCCCTTCTTGGAAATCAACTCTAGGTAAAGCAGGACAATCCCCATTGTCCCTTGACTCCTCCACAACCTCTGAAATCTGAACCTGAGATTTCATTGCCCACTCCCTCTCCCGGCACTTACTTAAAATACCCTTTTCACAATGTAAAAGAAATGATCCAGAATTATATCCCATCATTTCCAATCGAGGAACGTGTATCTGACTGATCCTATTAACCCATTCCAGATTGACAAACCCCATATTTCTAGGATAGTCATTAGAACTATTTAAATGATCAATGTAAATTTTAGAAGAAGATTTTATCATACCATGATCCTTCCCAGTACTGATAGTATTGTGACCTTTCTTTGTTGCCATCAACTCTTCCATCTCAGTTTGCAGAAGGTCATCCTCCTCTAGATCATCTCTACAGTTATTTTTCTTTTGTGAGCTTCCGTTGCCCCCAAGAGTTGCTCTTTGCATAGAACCCATTTGATAGCCCCCTTCAACCCCACTGTACTCTTGATCAGCACAAAACTTTTGCTTTTTATGCAGACTATTAACATTGGAGTCATTAGTTTGAATAGCTACACCATCCTTAAGCCCCCTGTCTTTTGTTGTAGACTCCTCTACTTCAAAGAAAAAATCATACAGAGCATTTCCAATAACTCCTTCTACGAACTCAGGTATCAAAGCAATATCCCTCACAGCAACCTTGATTCTAACAGGTTCCAGACTTTGTAGACTATCCAGATCTACTTCTAAGGTAATACCCACCATAGAACCAATGCAACATGCAACAGGGAATGTTCTCCTTCTCCTGGGGATATTCCTCACTTTAAGCCACACCTCCTGTAAATATCCAACCACTTCCTCCTCTTCATTCCAAGGAAAGAACTTCAGTACAGCTTTGGAAGATTTCAATTGCATACTAGGGAACCGAGAGATCCTTTCTACCTCTTTCACATTAGGGAATTACATAATAAACTGCTTTTCAGAAATAGAAGACACCTCCCCTGACCAATCTGAACCAAAGTAATCCTTGAACTCACCCTTCAGTTCATCCCTAGTGACTGAACCATCTTCAACACTGACCACTATAGTGCATTCATTCTTCTTATCAAACTCCTCCACTTGTACATCCTCAATCAAGAAGAAACCCAACCCTTCACACTGAAATCCACATAGAGTAGCAGCAAATTCCCATGGCTTCCTGTCAGAACACCTACGACCCAAGTGACCCTCTTGACCACATCGTAGGCACTTAACTGGAAAATTACATTCTGCCAACCTATGCCCTTTACGCCCACATCTAAAGCAATTTCCTCCTTCTCTATCATCTTTTTTGGTATGAACAAAATCAACAGCTTGGTTAGGAACAAGAGACATACCCTTTTGTTCTTGATCCCCATTCTTTGGAATCCAGTTGGAACTCGAGAATGCTTGATCCTTCCCTTGCACTCCTTCTTTATCTCCAGACAGCAAACCCTTGAATTGATCAGCATGCCATCCCCCCGATATATCTTCAGATCTACCCTATGGGATCTGATTCTGATCACCTGATCTGATGTGAGATGAACTTCCCGAGCCACCGCCTGAGAGTGATTTTTTCTGGAGTAGAATCGTCTAAGTGCGTCGACAACTTGCGTTTGAAGAAAATAGGCAATGTCTAAATGATTTTTTTTAACATTGGGAGGTTGAGACTGTTCTCCGAAGTATCTAACTTCTTCATGTCATGTTTTGGATTACCCATGATTATATTCATGTAATGGCAAACATGGAATCCACATACTTTGTCCCGCTGTTGTTGATGGTACTGCAATTTTTGCAGTGCATTAGTTTAAAATGATAGAATAGTGCGGAATTTACTTTCTGATGTTATGTACCTAAAAGATGTTACCATAAATGTTGTGAAATGCGTCGACATGGGGTTTCCTTCCTGGTGACGGCCTCTACTAGAAACGTACCCAACAAACGCCCTACGTGTTTACAACATCTTATATGGATACAGAGACTATGAAATTGAAACGATGAATACTGTATACTAATATCTTAATACTTGGCATTAGCAATTTTTTTTTCTAAAAAAATACATGTGCTAGCATGCTATAGTTGAGCTGTGTCAAACTTTGCCTAGTTAGGCTGCTATTTGGATATTCTATCCAAATAGACCTTCCGGACGATATCCGATAACATATCAGGATATATATGTTCCATCCGTATCGAACAAAAGCATGATATATCATTTTCAAAAAAAGAAGGCATGATATGTCAAAAAAAAAAAATCCAAATCGATTTGATATATGTATCCGTACCGTTTGCACCGCTTATCTTATATTGTTAGAAAGCAAATGTTATGACCAGCGGCCTACATCTAGTTCGCCGTATGGAAATGCGGAATGGATCGATGGTCGACCATCGATTGTTGAAATAGCTCAAACCAAGCAGAGTATTCTGCAGTTAAGACACATGTGGTTGCTTTCATTTCATGCCCAGCTGGACCCGGCCCGAAGGTCTTCCGCTTGAAGCACATGGCTGTTGTGCATCGTTGCATCTACTTCAGGACCATACACCAAACTAATTATTGTATTACACCAATATTTCAGCCGCACTCCCATCAAACGAAACTTAGGAATATTTCTCAATTTCATTGGGAAGCAATTTAGGCCAGTTGGAGCATGTCCCTCCCCAGTGCAAAGACATGGATAATATTTACAACGTTCATCATGTAATGGATTTGAAATCTTTCGTCTTAGGTGAATATGTGACGAAGGAGATCTCCTGAATATGCAAATGACTTCTCCGTCTCCTCCAGGCAGTGATCCTTCTCTTCCCGAGACCAGATCTGCAGAATGTTATAAGCAGGGTTACCATTTGGTGAAGACCGGTTCATCTCTAAGAACGTCATTGCTAAAAATTAAGACCTAATGTTTATAGGTTCAGGACATACAGAAGCGACTTGGTTAAGTTTGTTGCGGACATTCTGCAGCAACTGGGACAGATTACCCTCCCACTTGTAGAACTCCAGCTCTTTCTTGTTCAGAATCTTCTCAGAAACCTAAGATGAGAGGGCATCATTACTTGGTTAAATATAGCAATACTAGGAATCAAATTCATTACCAAAATTGTATTTACTATAGAATGAATGGTAAAACATCTACCAGAAGATCACTGTGATCTGGAAACTGATTTCCTTTCTTTTCCTTTTTTTTTTCAATAGGTTCTCAACAAAGTATACATTGTAGTAGCATAATACCATCCTCAGTTGGATTTTAAGTAGCTCAATCAATCAATTTAAAACTTTAAGAAACTGAAAGATGCGATAAATAGGATATTTGTTAGTGTCAGCTTCTCCTTTTAGTAGCCTTAGACTTTTCGTGTACATTACTTGATGCGACAAGAGGTATGTCACAAGAGGTATAGTAAGTTTTAGGAATACCTTTTTACCAATCATTCGGCCCCCAGCAGTATGAGCAAAGTACACATTATAGAAATGGCAGATAAATGCTTGAGGGTCATTTTCAGACAGCTCTTCCAGGTAGGAAGCATATGTAGTGCCAGGAGCAGATGGTTCTGGAATCGTGTGACCCTGTTGCCTGAACCATTCCAGATCCTTCTTCAGTTGTTCTGATCTCTCCAACCCAGTATTCTGGAACTCAGCATCTGGATGGCATATATTAGACAACAAGAATGTTAATAAATAACAAATTGCTAAAGATTTGATGAAAGAAACCTTCCAGCTTCTTCAGAAAAAAAAAATCCATTTTCCCTGCTAAAACATGCTATATAACACAGATTTTTCACAGTACCAATTAATAGGGTTTTTTATAATTATAATTGTATTGCTCTAAACAGAATAAATGAAACATGTAAATTTCTATTCTCCTAATTTTTAGACTTTCAATATAGTGTACACAATGCTATGCAATAGAACAATGCGGCTAAAGGTGTCAATTACTTGTTTCCAAAATATCTGCTGTGGAAGTGAAGCAGGTTGAAATCAAGAGCAATGGATTTTACCAAGTTCAAATGAAAACAACAAAATAAATAGGCGGACGCCTTCAAATTGGACGTTCGATAAATCGGACGCGTGACATCAGCATGACGTCGCCGCTGAAATTTGGGAAAACATCTGTTGAAACTTGAAAATATATCTGCTGAAACTCGAAAACCTACTGCTAAAACTTGACGATACAGAAAGTTAAAAAAATTCAAAATCCAAGTTTCAGTAGGTAAAAAGCACAAGTTTCAACTGGTAAAAGTCCAAGTTTCAACAGCAAAAACCCATTGTTTTCCTTGCAAAAAGCACAGTCCATTCACAGGAAAGAGATTTCTCATATTCAAGAATGAGGACATGTTTTCTTGAATTCATATTGTGTCAATGGGTCTTCCTTCCAAACAAAGATTGCTATGATGAAAACTTAAATCATTTATTAACACCTATAGTTGGTGAGGTTATGCCTTTCACGATAGGCTAGCGCAAACTCAGAACAACAATGTAGAAAATTGGTTTTTTTTGTGACACCTAGATAAATGGTTTATAGTGCAAACCTGCCAAGGCAGTTTGACATATCATGTCAAGTGTTAATATGAGGTCTTCTGGTTTCTCATGTCAAACACAAGTACTACAAAGTACAGAAAAACAATAAATTACAAATGAGTAAAGGACTAAGGGAGACAATAGAGGAATAGAGATTTAGCAACAGATGTGCCAGGGATGTCGCCACTAACAGGGAGAAATAGGAAGGCGGCGACCGCGGTCGAGAAAAAGTCGGAGGCTAAGTGCAGGGAGTTCCTGGTCCCCTCGCCTCTCTAATTCCGGCGATCTCGTCGGAGTTAGGGAGGTGATGGGGACCCTCTTCTCGTCTTAAAATTTCAAATTTTATCAAATTTGTTTTCTTTGGGTTAGGGTTCGGTGTTCGTCTTGTCTTGTGTGACAACAATTTGGTTTTGTAATAAGTTCCTCTAAAGATTGTGGCCGTGTGATATTTGTCTCTGGCGATATCATCGACGATGTCTTTGTTAGGATTGGTATCCATGGTCCTCGATCTGTTCGCTGGCTATTGGGAGTTGTGTCCCCCCGTGGTGGGAATTTTGTGTTGGGTTGTTGGGTAGAGTTACTCTACATGACGATGCTGGATGTTTTTGTTGGCCTGCTGATGCGGTCGATGGAAGCAGATCAGAGAAGAATGGTGGAGGAGTTGAATTAGGACATTCGTGCATCATCTCTGGCAAGGAAAAGGCATGCCCCAAGGATGTGGAAAAATTCCTAGTATGATACTAGTGCAAGCACCATACCATGCATGCTACAAATGCTAAATCCAGGCGAGAGGAATGCAAGTTAATCACAATACTATTTCTAGCAGGTGTTGGTTTAATAGGTGGTGTTGAGTAGTAATAGTTTTTCCGATGATTGTAACCTTTGGTGAATGATCTAATGAAAATTCTATTGTTCACAAAAAAAAACAGGGAGAAATGGGAATGGATGGCTTCAACCATCACGTTGCAGGGGGAGATTTCAGCCATCCATGAATAATATGGTTCAGACAAGTGTCCTAAGGGCTAGTAAAACTAATGGGGAAGATTATGGTAGAAAGGCAAGGCCACAAGAAGGCAATCATCGAGAATGCTTCGTTTGCTGGGCAGCATACAGGCACCATACCGAAGCCATACTGAATAAAGATGCCATGTCTCCCAATACCATTTAGTTGATAACTTCAGATATGAATAGCCAAGTGTTACCTCTACAGCATCTTATAAATGCCATTAAAACACCTAAATAACTGACTCCACATCATATTTTAGACCTGCCACTG
Organism: Raddia distichophylla; assembly: GCA_005191435.1. Taxonomy (NCBI): domain Eukaryota; kingdom Viridiplantae; phylum Streptophyta; class Magnoliopsida; order Poales; family Poaceae; genus Raddia; species Raddia distichophylla. Next base: position 848,728 of record SPJY01028224.1, on the reverse strand, counting down.
GTTTCATGGCAGTATCAAGCGTGTCTCTTCACCACAGGTGAACACCTACATTTTATTGCTACAGGTGAACACCTACATTTTGTTAAAAACTGTGGGTTGGATTTTGACCTCGGATAGATCCCTTCCAATTTGTAGTTGTATCTATAGTCCAATGGGCAGCACAGTACTGCAGTACAAATAAAAAATTCAGGTTGATACCTGACTTCAAAAAATAAGTGCATACTTCCTAGAAACCATATGCAACAACCATGCGCTTTATGATCTTTCTATAACATAATATGGATTAGTAAACCACTAATTACGAATAACAGATCGCAGAAACATGTAAACTAGGCACAAAAGGCCAAATAAAACCCCACCTCCGGGAAGAAGTATGGATGTTCCCCTCCACTCCTGTTCCCCCTCTATATGTTCACTCCAGAAATTTATACTGGATGGTTAAATTTGTATCTGACTATTGCAGGACAGCATAAAAAAAAGGAGAAACATTCTCCCCTTCACCGGGCACGAGCTGCGAACCAATCAGATTTCACTGATCAACCAAGCGCACGCGTAGCACAAAAAACGCCATCCACACACTACTGCACTGGCAGTCGCACACGAGCCGCATATTTTTCAGCGGCCAAAACCTAAGGCACGAGAGGCTAGGAACGAAAGGGGGGGTCTTTGCGATCACTCACACCAGGGGACGGCGGCGCGGTGGACGATGGCCTCGAGCGTCTCGAAGACGAGCTTGCTGTCGACGAGGAACCGCAGGTAGCCCTCGACGGAGGGCTCCCACCTGGCAACGGGCGGCGCCTGGGGCTCCTTCTCACCCTCCCGGGCCTGGTCCTTGGTGTGCAGCCGCATCGCCACGGCCCTCATCTCCTCCACGAACGGCTTCCCGGCCGCCCCGCTCGCCGCGGGCGCCATCTCCGCGGCCGTCGCCGCCGCCGCCACCAGCTTCCTCCGCGCCGCCACGGAGACCCCTGGGACGATCCGCGGCCCGGCCGACACGGACACGCCGCTCCGCCCTGCGTGGGCGGCGGGGAGGGGGCCGGCGAAGGGCGCGAGGGCGCCGTGCGGCGGGGCGGAGAGCGATGCTGCGGCCGCGGGCGCCATGGGAGGGCACGGCCGGGGGGCTCTTATACCGCGCGAGCGGCAGGGTTTCCGTGCGGGGGAAGGCGAGGAGACGGTGGAGTGCGGTGGTGGTGCTCGTACGCAAGCAGAGACGGAGGCGGAGGCGGGGAGCTTGGAGTGTGAGCGCGAGGAGCTGGAGACGGGGAAGAAGGGATTGGAGCGAGAGAAATGGGGAATAGAATAATACTAACTACTTGCTCGTATCGGGGAACGGATTGGAGAGGGGAGGCGGCGGCAATGGCGTCCGTTTCTCGGGCTCTCGACAAGGAAAGTTGGAGTCTTGGAGACGATGACGAGCCTCTTTCTTTATGCGGGGGGAGGAGGATGGGTCATGGGACTGGGAGCAGTCGAGCAGATGTCTAAATCGGGTTAAGTGGGTCGGGTATGGCCTCGACACGATCCGACCCGGCCTACATCTGAATCACCAAATTCAGACCCGATCCGGACCCAATCTGACCCATGGAGCCGTGGTGGCACCGTCACATTCTGGCCCCAAGAAGAGGAGGGAGGACTAGAAGAGAACATGATATGCTGCCATCCTCCCTGCATGCTGCACGTCGATAACGTAAGAGGAGCTGACTGCCGACAGTACCGCCACCTCCCCAACGTAAGAGTGGCTTTAGCATGAAGTATACTAAAGAGCATTTGTAGCAGGTTCTTTAAACCGTTTCGTAAAACACTATTGCGGACAGTCTCAGCCTCTATACGCATCCAGCAGGGTTTCTATCCTAGTTTCTAAATTTAGAGACTCTCTCCAGAGTCTCTATATTTAGAGACTCTCAAGAGAATCTCTATAGATAGAGACTCTGCTGGAGATGATGAAAATATAGAAAATAAATAGTGATTTAGAGAAGGGATATAGAGAACGAAAAATAGAGATCCTGCTGGCAATGCTCTAAAGCCACGATGATTTGAGTCTTAGATTAATCACAATCGAAAAGGAGAAATGGCTTTATCTGCAATTTGATGAAAGGGAATAGAACAACAAAACTACTAGCGGAAAGAACTTTCACCCGAGCCATCCTTGATAACACAATCGCTAACAATCAATTCTACTTAGTTCAGCTTTTCAAAGGGACTCACCTACATTCTATCCACAATATACCAGCATCCATATCTTTAGTTGGGAATATCCGATTAATGTTGGTAACTGAAGAATATCCGAAGCATGATCCCATCCAAGTGTCTTGCATATATGCTTCGTTCAAGCTCCATTTTGCAAAAGTTAGCCCATCTATCATGATTTGTGAAATTCTTCCTCAACGTCCATAGATAGCATGTTCGAAGTTGTTAAGCTGAACGAATAAGCTAAAATAAACAGAAATTAGTTATGTGTGGGTCTGAATAGATAATCTAGCTAAATAAAACTTTGCGCCACTCTGAACATGTTGAAAGTAAAAAAGCGTCTCAGCGGAGGAATGTTTTCCCGATGAAATCCAATTTGTGCTTGAGTTGTGCGATATTGTCTCAAGAACGCTTCAATCGGCTTAAGTTAGTTTTAATCGATGCATTTACAATAATTTTTTTACATTTCGAGGTTCCCATGTTTTGAATAATTTAATGTATTTTTAAAAAATTGGACCAACATGCACCAAACAACACCAACGTGCACCAAACAGGAACCAAGGTAGCTCAGTTCGTACGATTCTATGCGCTGACCAAACTTGGGATTCTACCCAGACCCATGGCCCAATTTGCATAGTAACCGAGCCAAATCGAGTCTGAATCGGATTGGCCTATTGGCCACCTTTTTAATTAGGGCCTTTAGTTCTCCCAAAACTATTTTTATTTTTTTTCCTCTCTAATCCCCCATTTAAGTCCATATCATTTTTATATTGTAATCTACGGTTGGTTTGAGATGAAAAAAGTTAGGATTCAAATCTTGAATAAACAATTTTGAAAACTAAAAGAAATGTTTGGTTCCGTTCAATGGTTTTTTAAGATGCGCTTGAGCTTAGCTCTGAACAACTGAACCCAAATAAAGCTCAACGGCATGAGACGCATATCCCCTTTCATGCTGTCCTGTGTCTTTGATTCATTAACATGCGGATCCAAATCAGCCATGGTGCACAGGTCAGTGGAGAAAAACAGAGAATTTCTTGAATCCGACAGCATCACAGTCGAGCTGCACCAATGTGACAGCAGCCATACATATCACTTCTGCCTTTTGGAAACAGAGATAAATTTTTTTTTCCCGGTTACACTTTTCCGCCATATCATTAAAAAATAATCTCATTTCTTTTTTCCGGTGATTTATAACGATTTTTTCCCTTCATGCTATTATTAACTGGTCATATAACACCAATGTGTTGTCACCGCCGCTGACGCTGCTCGCCATCACCCTAGCCGGATGAGCCCGTGCCCACGCCGCCGGAGTAGCTCGTCATCGTCGCCCTGCAAGGTGGCACGTTGCTTGATCGCATTGGTCGAGTGAAAGCTCGTCGCCGTCGCCCTGTAGGATGGTTGCCGGAGCAGGTCTTGGGATGGTTTCTAGAGTCGGTGGAGACGAGGAGGAGTTGGGAAAAGGTAAGAATATAGGTGGGAGGATGATATGCGTGTACCATCCCCTCCGAATGTATTTTATGATGTATTTGGAGCCCGTATACACTGAAAAATCTCTATAATTGCACAGACATAATAAACCGCTTAAAAATGACATATATAACATTTCTGATTTTTAATGACATTTCTAAGATACAACCACTTGATAGTGGAGTGTACAAAAAAAAATCCTTTAATAATGGATTGATGAGATTAATACTTAAAAATAATTTTGTCCTTATATTCTATAAAGAGTACGGTTCTTGTGCGGTGTATTGTCTCCGTGGAGCTAGCCGTACGCCCGTAACCACGTTCACTGGCAGTCGGGATGGAGGGCCATTGGGTCTTCACGTGATGGCGACGCTCTCCCATATACATTCGTATCGTTTCTTTAGGCTTCGCTGGGCCCGAAGGTCCTGCACTCCAGGCCGAAGGAAACAAAGGGTTTCCCATCAGAGGTCATGGAGAAGAGAGCAAACAATTATTATTATCATCATCTTTTTTGCAAAACGGAAAAAAAAGCTGCTAAAATAACATGTCGACCAATGCACTGAGCCACGCCGCATAGCGCCCAGCCGCGTCGTGGCCATGCACGCACCGCGCTTACGCCAAGGCGGCACTGCCATGGTCGCGTGCCGGCGAGGACGGTGGTCAGCAGTGGTGGCAGTGGCAGGTGGGGTCACCTAGGGTATGGGAGAGTAAGAGGAGAGAGGAAGAAGAAGAATGACCTTTTTTTTTTTAAAAAAAAAGATGTGTTTGTGTAATAAAACCTTTTGAGGCTGTGGAGCTGGAGTATGGATCTAACGCAAATCGTGTGATTGCAAGGGAGACTAGAACTCTAGCTAGCTTGGGGAAATGCAATATCATCGTTTAACCGATTGACCGCGTAAATTGATTGAGAAATTTTAAAAAAGTAAGGGAAAATCAACCAAAATATAGGGAAAGTCAGCTATATATAAGAGAAATAATTTAAACTGTAAAAAATTGAGATGGCATTTGCTAATTTTTTATCATTGATAAGATGTAAACCATAAAAAAGGAGAAAAATCGTAAAAACGCAACAATTTCTCTGCTTAGCCCTCGGTTTTTTTTAACCACTATGGATCAGAGCTCGACGTTGGTGGGACGGGTAGGAGGGAAAATTAGCTTGGGTTGTGGTGGAGGGCGTAGTCGCGTACAGGGTGTTAGTGGAGGGGATCAAAATAATAAAATATACCCCTACCGCCCTATGATTAAGTTTGCCCCGGTCCAAATAGATCTATCAATAAATTCAAGAACAGTTTTTTCCAATCTATCTAAGATAACCACCAAATTAAAACACCATAAAAACATCAGTTTCAAATTGGCTTCGGCCAAAATATTACAAATGATTTCTACCATTTTTTGAGATTTAGTATTCTCCCAATTTTGAATTTGAAATTTCAAGTGTTGTTGGCTTGAGCGAGACAAGCTTATTGTGAAGCGCCCCCACTCCACCTCAATCCAATGCGGTGAGTAGGGATGAAAGGGATTGGATAGGTTGAGTGATAGGACATGGCTAGCAAATATTTATGGAGATTAAATTTTCATTTTTAATAAAATAAGATGTGACACATTTAAATTAAATCTAGTCAAACCAAATATATATGCTAATGTCAGAAATTACATCTATATTTTCTATATTGAAACCATCATATCAGTATTAATATACAAAAGAACCAAAGAGTATGTTGAAAAGTTCACAACAACACAAGAAAGAAGGTGGTCGAATGGGTCTCGCATCCAATGAGTTAATGGCCACTAACTCATTGTATGGGCTAGACCAAAATGATGTTATGGATATTATCCAACAAATATTATTTGAAAATTATTCGAAATATCCGAATCCGAATACGAGACTTTTTATTTGTATATGATCCGTATCCGAAAAAATCCAGGTATCCAAAAAATTATTTGAAACATTATCCGAGGTGCTTCAGTTGGTCGGTCATAAATTATCCATGCCATGGTCACCTCTAGCAGTGGGGGAACTAGTGTAGTGCTCCCTATTCACTGGATATTGGATACTAGAGAAAGATTTTTTCCTTGTGATATGATTTTTCTTACCCATATAAAGGTAAATAGTTTCTTTTTTATAAGATGGAGAAAATTGCAGTCATATGGACATTTATGTCCAGAAAAATGGTGTTTCTAAGGAGTAGCAATGTCATTTCCTCATCTTTTGACGGTCCTACCATTGATTTGCTGGCTTTATATCAATAAGGGGAATGGGCTTACGAGGAGCGGTATGAGGAGAGCGACTGGCATGCCCCTTCATCGTCTTACTAAAGTAGAGTGGAATTATAATGGTAAGATGGCTACACGTTGTCCCTTGACTGAAATGTAGAATGATGCTCTCCTAACATATGGGAGGCCCCACAATACTTCATATTTCCTCATTTTTCGTGGCTGCTACGTAGTGTTTCACCCATCGCCCAAGGGCGTCAATCCCTAGCACTTGCCAGGACATGCTCCATTCAAGTCTTGTCTCTCGTTGCACCTGTCCAATCTGGTTGAGGGGTGCATTCTCAAGGGTTGTACTTGGGAACACTCTTCGTCGCGGTTGAACTCATCTGCACTCTCCATGTCAAGGGGGATGGGTACAATCACTCTACAACATCTAATGACCCAAAAATCAATGGTTTTGGATACCAATCCATAGCGGTCTGTTGGTTTTTCTCCGGTTTTTTATGAGTTTTAAAACTCTGCACAAGGTTTTAAACTTATCCAACCTACCATTTCTAAAAGCTAAACGTTTTCTTCTTTAGGTGTACTAAACTTTTGAAAATACTTCTCAAAACTCAAAAAGAAGGTCCAAATCAAGACAAGCAGTTACTATAAACTCTTAAAATTCAGTTTTCGGTGACCATAATCCTAACCAGAGTATCTAAAAAAAAAATCCTAACCCGAGAAAAATAAAAAGAGAGTGAGAGAACGGGAGGGGGAAACGGCACGGCAAAAGCAAGCCAGCGGCACGCGTACACACGTCACGAGTCTTGAGGTCACTAGCCTATGGAGAATACAGTTGCGTATTGCTGCAGCAAATTTTGTTATTTTTGTATATCTTAGATGTTGCGATAATTAGTAACGTTTTTTCATGTCTCTTAGTAGTCCTACTAAAGATCCAAAAACTATTATTTATTATTTTTTATAATCTTAAACCTCTTTTTGAGGGCTCTTAAATTTACTACGGTAAAACGCCAACGCAACGATATGCTGAAAAGAACGAGGCCCTAATTTGCACTTTGCAGGAGCTTTGCTTTACGCCACGGGACCGATGACCGCGACGAATTTTTAGTGCTAGAATCTCCCGCCAACCGAGACAAAGTTTATTGATGTGGCTTCGTACGTCCCAAACAAGTTGCAGCAATTTCTTCTAATTCTGCATCTCTTTCTGCCCATATGGCGTATCGGTGTGTGCTACCGTACTGCAATGTTAAACAAAGTGGAGCTGGTAATGGCAAGCATGCAGAAACAAGGTCGCCCGGCCGCGGCTGCACTTGCACGGTCGCTTTCTCGTACCGGGTGAGCGTCTCGCCCCTGCGTGCCTGCGTGTATGCTAGGAGATGTTCGTCAGTACATAGGTTTGTGTGGCCAACAGTAATAAAGGCTAATTTGAGGTCGTATATGGGTGCGGAATCATCGTGTAAGCCCTAGATTAAAAATCATGTCCGCTATTCGTACCCATTTTTACTATATATTTTTTTACTTTTATATGTTTAAGATTTGGTATAGTGTTGGGATAGGGCTAACAATCTTAGAAATATCATTTAAGCGAAGTTTATTTCTAGCCACTGGATCAACATCGCTCTAGTCATCTCCCAAGGGGGATGCGGTGACCATGTAGGAATATTACCCAAATGAAGCTTATTTCTCAACAATATAATGATAGGTTCGTGTTGCCTATTGGGTTGATGATAGATGAGCAGTGGTACGACCATCTTCCAAAGGCGTGGCAATCATGTGAAACTTATCACATAATTCAATTTTATTGTCCAACAATATGGCAATGGCATTTATTCTTGTAAAACTATAATTTCTGAAAACTATAATTATAGGGAATGTTTGGCATCATAGTTATTTCATAGTTTAAAAATAAAACTATAACTTCCTGAAATATCATAGAAAAAACTGTGTGGTGTTTACATACAAAGTTTAGACATGGTTTCAAAACCTAATTTTGATATAAACCAATGTATTTTTGAAGTTTTTGTATCTCCACTCTATACCTCTTGTTTCCTAACTTTCACCATTGGCTAGTGTTGTCATTACACTTCTTCACTGTATTTAGTTCAAAATTTTACATCCATAAACCATGCAAACAAATAGATTGTAATTTCAAGAAAAAAAACCATGGTTTGGATAGTGTTAGTCCAAACCATCGTTTTTTCATGCCCACATTGTAAATGTTGCAGAACTCCTACGTGGGTCAGCCCAAGGCCTGGACGCTACAGATAGAAGCTACGTGTCAACCGCCGTCGCGTAGGTGGATCCCACATTGACCTAGTCAAATTCCTAAGCAACGAGAATAATAGAGGTGGATACCACTCTATGAGTATCAATCTAAGAAAGGAGAATTTTCCTCTATACCCTGTGTACTTGTATCTCCTTTGTGATTACGTGACTGTTCATATGGAGTGTTGCGAAACCCCTATGTGGGTTGGCCCAAGGCCTAACTGTGGTGGCTAGGAAGCCATGTGTCTGGTTAGCCAATCGCCACCTAGGTGGGTCCCACATAGACCTAGCTAAAACCCTAAGCAAGGTGAAAAAACAAAGGTGGAGACCTCTATATACCCTATGTTCTTGTATTCTCTATGATTGAGTGATTACTCATCGCGTCTTAAATTATACTCCAACCGTTATGAAATAGTAGTCGTTTTATACTTGTTCTAAGTCAGTTTTAAAACTTTATCATAGAGAACTTTTAAACATTTAGATTGAAAACATAAAAAATGTATAGATAGATTCGTCTTGAAAAGAACTTTCATAATATTATAATTTTTAATGCATTATAAATAAAATTTTTAAAAGTTTTTATGGTCAAAGTTCTATTTTGGAGACCATGTCGATGTTCAAAATGACTACTATTTCATAACGGAGGGAGCACTCGGTAGTTTTCTCTAAATTGTTCGGGAAGGTATGAACGGTATAGGCCCGCGTTGTTGGATCTATCTCGGTCTTCTTTGATTCCTGGTTTTAGTTTAGTTTTTGTTGGGTTTAAAATTTTATTATTTTTGTACTGACCATTCACCGTAATTTTTTAAATTGGGACTATGAGGATTTACTAAAAATCTCAAAAAAATAATTTATTTAGCTTTTTCATACTACTTTTAAAGACAATCAATTTTTTCAACTACGACAAAACTAAAACTAAACACGAAATAAAAAGAAGGTCTGAAGGCTTCGTCGTGCGGGAACTCGCGTACCCAAAGGTCCAAAACCTGCGCAAATTCTTCATCCTTGCACGACCTTTGCTTGACGTGGGCTCCCGTGGGCTAATCATGTTGGCCCAACTATTTTTCTTTCTTTTTTAAATGCAGGTTTCAACATTTCAAACATGCCAGCTAGGGTGGAAACTGGAAAGGTTGTACTCCGTATATAATTTCATATGTGCTATAATTTACAAGACACTAGGAACGTTAAAACGTTTCTGAGTTTTCTTTTCTTGTAAATATACTGGCCGGTGAGGCGGTGACATGCCAATTATTTAAAAATAAATTTATTGAAAACAAAAAACCGATACAAATATACAATACGTGACATGAAGCAACTGGGCTAACTCGGCCCATAAGGATGAAGTAACGTGCTCTCTTGTTGTTGGGCCAGACGGAAGTAGCTCGTCTGGCTTCGTTTGTTTCTGTGAATTCAAAACCTGCAGTGATTGAGCATATGGTGAGTTGTTCACCAATGACCACCCGGTCGTGTCTGTGCTCTGCAAATCGTAAGCGCAGACTGGCAGGAGCCGAGGAAGTGATCAGCATAGAATGAATTTTTTTAAAAAAAATTGGGGCATTCCGAGAATTGAACTCGGGACCTCTCGCACCCTAAGCGAGAATCATACCACTAGACCAAATGCCCTCGCGACTGCTGTTTTTCTTTCGATTTTTTTTTATTGTTTGTTTGTCGTAGCGAGGATGGCACATCTGATAATCGCCAGTATAACTTCGTGTGATCTTTGCGTGCATTATTCCTTACTAAAATCGGTTTTGCTTGTCATTAGTCGCCTGGGTTGCTTCGTAGCGACGCAATCGTTTTTTTCCATCCATCCTCAGCCGTTCGTTGTGTTTTTACATGGAGATTCGTGCTATATTCTTTTTTGAATCTTTTTTCCACATTGGGTTGCGCGCCCACTATCAAATGCTCTGGAACCATCAGTCCGCCACTCTCCCAAAACCGAAGAGAGAAACCGAAGGGGGAGACGAAGAGGTGGGCGATTTTTCTTCCGCGGGGGAGCGCATCGTCCGCTGATTCGGTGGCGAGGGCGGCGAGATCTCCGTGGTGAGGCGTCGAGCCGGGATCCGTCGATGAGGGGCACATCAGCGACATCTTCGACGAGAGCTAGGTGGCGAGCCGAAATACGTCGCACGGCGGTGAGATCTCCCACAACGGGGGCCGGCTCATCGGTGCAGCTCCAGCGATATCTTCGACGAGGGCTAGGCGGCGAGCGCGAGGTAGAGTTTTTTCTTGTTCGTGTGTTATTTTTTTTCACGATTCAACACAGCGCGCGTTTGTTTGTTTTTCTAGGGTTTATAACATTTTTGGGGGTTTGCTGTAGTGATTGTGATAGAAACCCAAGCAGAGCTTTGGGAGAGGATGAGAGGGAGTCACAGGTGTTTTTTGTCTGCCCATCGGCTCTTGATCTCTCCATCCATTTTAATTTCGGTGTGTTTTTCCATCAGATCTAGGACTCATTTTGCCTTATTTAGGCTCATAGTTTTATTGCTCAAGGCCGCCTATTTTTTTCGTTGTTTGTTTGTCTAGAGTTCAATAACAAATGGTTTAGGGAGCAAACTGGTATCATTTTTTGTATGTTCATTTGCCGAAATTGCAGTTAATTTGTAGATCAGGATAGTTAACGAGTTAACTTTAAAGCAATTTTATGGAACTTTTTTTTTTGCTGTGGGTGGTATCTGTGTTACAATTTGGGTTTTTTTTTTGTTGTGCCTTAGTAATGGTAGTTCATGTCATTCTGGATCGATAGTTGGAGGAAATGGTTGTTGTGGTGGTAGAGGAGGCTGATTGTTGCACAGATTCCATGTGTGGCGGCGACATGGGGAAAGAAGGGGAAGCGATGGGCGACAGGGATGGGGGGAGGAAGAGGATGGGAGAGCATAGAAGTGACATGAAAGAGTTAGAGAAATTGTGACAGTCAGTAGAAGAGCTTGTGTTTTCTTAACTCCGATGATCGATGATGAAGCACCATATTGAGGCATTTTGCTAGCATACCTATCTACATTTGATCTTTTCCTAGCATACCTATCTACAATTGATCTTTTTTAAACAATGGATGTTGGGCTCATTTTAGACAGGTAAAATGGTTCAATGCTAAGTGCTTTACTGCTAATTGGTATTTTTTTATCTTTTTCAGTTACATAAGCCAGTTCTTTGATACCATCTAGTTGTGAAAATTATGCAATCTATTTCCGAAATAATAGATATCTATTTCCGAAACATGCATTTTTTAGCATATACATATCTGCAATCGATCTTTTTCAAATAATGAACATTGTTTTGTTGTGAAAATTACATTGATTTGTTTGCTTTGAAACGTAATAGTAAAATGGTTCAATGCTAAGTGGTTCATTTGTGAAATTCTATTTTTATTTTTTTTCCCAATTACATGTGCGTGTACATGTTGCATTCTGAATAACACCGATTTTTTTTTAGCGCAGTGTGCTTGTTGTACTTTTTCTTTTGTCTTAAATCTGGTCTAGATACTCACAAATATCCACATTTTTGTTTCTTCTTTGGGTATCGATGCCATGTTGATGAATTATCCCCCCTTATTTTTTTTGCTTGCATGAGAAAATCAGGTGTGTTTATAGCTTCTCGTGTCCAAAATTTGTTGGGTTCGTGCGTGGACAACAGTTGCCTGTTTTACATCAAAAAAAGAGACAGGTGATTGTGTCCGTTTACTATACCACAGGGTGATTGCTTTGGGGGTTATTGGTTTTTTTTGTCTGTGTTTTTTGTAGTGATGAAGACAAAAAATAAGAGAGCAATGAAAAGCATGCAGGAGGATCATGATGATAGCAATGACAGTTTGGAATGCGAAGGTACGGGAGGGCTTTTTTTGGATCATTTAGTTTTCATCCGAAGCGTATGTTTTTTATATCCCCAAGAAGCATTATGATAAAGGAAATGTTTGATTTCTGTAGAATATTTTGTAAAAGCACGGAAAAAAAAGAAGGGAAAGCAAATTGTTAATGATTCTTCAGAAAGGAACTCAAGTGACTACAGTGTTGAGAACACATCAGCCGAAGATGATCACTCATCGCAATACACTTCTGGAGAGGTTATTTTCAAACTTTGTCTCGACAATATACCTGTGTTTACTATCTCTTTTTTTATTCAAGGGAGGTGACATTTTTTTAAGCATAATCAGTACCTTTTTTATTCTATGATTTTTTTGTTTTAGGAATTAAAAGTTGACAAAACCGACACATCAGACAATGCTGCAGTAAATAGATTTGCTGAGATGGTAATACAACCCCTTTTTGTTATGTGTACCTTTTTCGTCATCTTTGTTTTGTTTTTTGTTCAAGTTTAATTTGCATGATTTTTTTTAGATTTGCAGACGAATCAGCAAAAAACATGGTGGAAATGATGAAGAAAAGAAAACCACGAAGGTAATGTTTTTTCATATTTTTTGTGCATATTTTTAAACAAAAGAACACATGTAAACTACATTCTTTGTATCAAAAACAAACATGTAATTTATTTTTTGGGTTTTTCATTGCATTGCTAGTAAAAGATATATCAGTTAATGCTCAAATTAACATTACACTCAAGGATAAGTTTTTTCACAAGTCAGACACATGTCTTTCACATGTCACATCTGTGAAATTTACTTTGTGTTATGATGTAAATAAAATGCAACTTAGGTGTTGGGAGGGGGAAGGGGGAGGGGAAAGGGATGTGGGGAAACAAACACATAGCAGTCTAGTATTTTTTCTTGAGAAGGTGCTTGTGCTATCTCAAGACAAACATTGATATTTTTTTTTCACATGTCAGACACATGTCTTTCACACGTCACATCAGTGAAATTTACTTTAAGTTATGATGAAAAATAAAACGCAATGTGGGTGTTGGGAGGGGGGAGGGGAGGGAAAAGGGATGTGGGGAAACAAACACATAGTATTTTTTCTTGAGAAGGTGCTTGTGCTATCTCAAGACAAACAGATCTATTTTTTAGAAAACAATAAGTTTCAATTTTCCTTTCTCATCATTATCATAGTTATTAGTTTATTTTTTTATTAGGGGGGGTGTGGGTGTTATAAGTGAGAACAATGCCCGTTTTGTTTTTGCTTACCATATAAATGTACAACATTAGATGGGGTCAAAAGGGGCTATAATCATACAAAATACCTCTGTTGTGTTGTTCATTGACTTCTCTTGCCCTATTATAGTTTCCTCGCCTGACATGCTGCTTGATTGTTCAGTCATCGCAAAATGTATCTATGATGCACAACAGCGCAGAGTAAACATCTTGAAAGAGAATTCAAAATAATATTGCACAAAAGAACACACGTAAATTTTTTTTGTGTTTTGTCATTGCATTACTGATATAAAACACACCAATTACTGCTTAAAATAATATTACATACAAAGATACATTTTCTTTTACATGTCAGACACGTGTATTTTACATATCATGTTAGTGAAAATAATTTTACATAATGATGAATAAACTGCTATGCGGGGTGGAGGAAGGAAAATTGATGTGGGGGAAATAAACTGATAGTAGTCTAGTATTCAGGTTGACAGGTGGGGAAATAAACTCACGGATGTGAGGAAGAAAAACAAATGCTACAGAAACTATCAACAAGATTCTTTTTGCTAATTCATTACATAGAAGTTTGATTGGTTTTCTTTTTGCAGGAAGTCAAGTTTCAAAAACTTATAAGGAGGATGAAAAGAATTCTTGAACGGAGACAAGGAGGAGGTTGAGTAATCCCATGAAATTTGATAGCACTCCAAACTCAAACGAAAAATGATTCTGAGAAAGGTAAGCATATGCAGTACATGATCCAGCTATGTTTCCTCATCCGCCAGGAGGAACATATCTGGGAAACGATCTGATGTCGCGTGGCCAAGAGAGGTTGTTCGTCTTTTTTTTATGTCAAGGGACGGCGCTGCATTTGCGTGGGGAGGGGTTGATACCTTTTTTTTGCTGCTGGGACTAGGGTTTTTTTTTTTGTTTTTTGTCCTTTGTGAGCTGGCCCATTTATTTGTTTTCTTTTGGGCCATATATTTGTTACGGCCCATTTTCTTTTTGTAGCCCAAAGCTAAAAAAACAAATAACAACAACAGCCCGTTGCAGTTTGTTTCAAAGCGAAAAAAATGACTGGGTTTTATTCACCGGAGCAGTCAATTGTACTTTTACAACCCAAAACTGCTAGATTATTTATGGGTTGACCCATATTTAATTTCATTGAAATTCCAAAAGGCCCATTAAAATACTAGGAGTTATATATTTGGTTTAGTACCATACGGGAAATTGGGAGGAGAATATCTCAACTTAAATAGTTTAGTTGTGTATCTCTCAATTAGCAAAGTGAGAAAAGGAAAAGACAGGGCCACACGCACGCGCGCCAAGCCGCGTGGCGAGTCGAGACGAGACGTGCAAGGGCGCGGTACGCGGAAAACGGAAGGTTTTGCCGTTTTGGAATAAAATTGGCTGCCTTATTTACCGGTAATTGCTGAAAGATTCCATAACACGTCTTGATGGCTTTGATGGGATGCCTGATGACATCCGTTACCGATCTGATGGCAATTGATGACTGGTAACTCCCGTCCGTTACCGATCTGATGGCAATTGATGACTGGTAACTCCCATCCGTTACCGATCTGATGGCAATTGATGACTGGTAACTCCCGTCCGTTACCGATCTGATGGCAATTGATGACTGGTAACTCCCGTCCGTTACCGATCTGATGGCAATTGATGACTGGTAACTCCCGTCCGTTACCGATCTGATGGCAATTGATGACTGGTAACTCCCGTCCGTTACCGATCTGATGGCAATTGATGACTGGTAACTCCCGTCCGTTACCGATCTGATGGCAATTGATGACTGGTAACTCCCGTCCGTTACCGATCTGATGGCAATTGATGACTGGTAACTCCCGTCCGTTACCGATCTGATGGCAATTGATGACTGGTAACTCCCGTCCGTTACCGATCTGATGGCAATTGATGACTGGTAACTCCCGTCCGTTACCGATCTGATGGCAATTGATGACTGGTAACTCCCGTCCGTTACCGATCTGATGGCAATTGATGACTGGTAACTCCCGTCCGTTACCGATCTGATGGCAATTGATGACTGCCCCCTTCCAAATGCAGGAAAATGTAACCATGTGATTTTTGCAGAAGTAGAACACCATTGTACATGGGAATGTTTTGAAAGCCTACAGGTAAAAATATTTCACGGAACTGCTTGCAATGAAGAGTTTTGACATGCGATGCATATTATTTAGCCATTCATCCATGTGTGTATGCTCTCCATGTGTTGCAATTTTTATAGCTCTTGATGTGATCAAAAGCTGTCGATTGCCGGCTAAAAGCTAAACTAATCTGATTGCTGTCTGCATATCGATGTTGATATCTTACTGATATATATACACCACTTGTAAATCTTAAATAGATCAACTTTCTAGCTTCAACAAGAAGTGGCTTCCATGAACAAGCTAGCAGGGCTATGCACTATAGATTATACGCATGATCGTGAGAAAACAATGAATTGAAAACGAATAATTAATTGATTCATTCTCCCGCGCTGCTATCTGCAAGGGCAAATCGCTGTCAAACATAATCAACTACTCGCACGCCACTAAAATGAATCAACCAATAAATTTTCTTGAGTGTATATATACAGATCGATATTACAGTGTATATGGAGAAAGAGAAAACCCTGCAACCTGTAGAGCTACCAAATGAAACAAAACACACAGAGAAATTACACGACGGATCATGCATCTATGCTGCACCAAGAAATAACAGATGACACACGCAAAGAAAAAGTATTTCTTGAAGCAGCCATGGCATGAGTGATCACTGATCAGTTCTTGTGAAGCTATGCATGAGATCGAAGGGGAAGAATTAAAGCACCTACAAAATATCTACAGCTGAAAGTATTAATTAGCCTGTACATGCATGCACTGATGCACCAAGATGACAATTTTTAGCCTCGATTACTTCGACAGTTGCGCTCTCAGAAACCCTAATTATGGTGGCCATGGACATGGAGGTTACGCTGCGGTGGAGATCGATCATTGGTGCTGAGAGGAGAGCGGGCCGAAGATGTCGAGGAAGGCGGACGGCGAGCCGAACGGCGGCGCCCCGGGGCTGAAGAAATGGTCGCCGGCGTGGTGAAGCCAGCCCGGGGAAACCAGGGGGGTCTCCCCCTTCAGCGCCGGGCCGCGAAGCGGGCTGAGGTCGTGGAACAGGAACCCCGACGGCGACGGAGCCGCCGAGGGAGCGGCGCCATGCTGCCTCGTGGCCGTCACCGACACCGACACCGCCGGGCCGGGCCGGTTCAGGGCGCGCGCCTTCACGCGCACCGGCGCCACCGCCCTCCTCCCAGCGCCCTTGCGCTCGCCGGCGCCGCCCGAGGGCCTCGGGGACGACGACGGCGCCGCCGGCAGCGGCTTCCTGTTCTTGTCCTCGCCGGCGTCGGGGCCCGTGAGCCGCTGCACGAGCGACATGAACTCGTGCGCCTCGGCGTGGATGATCTTGGGAGAAACCATGTAGATAATCACCGGCTTGCGATGCTGCTGCTGCTGCTGCGCCGCCGCCTTGCCGATCTTGCGCGACGGGCCGTGCACGCCGAGCGCCTCGGCGCCGGCGCCACTGTGCTGGACGTCGCCGTCGAAGCTCGCGGCGGCGGCCATGGACGGACGGCGACACTGTACGGATAGCGAGCTACGGCCGGCGGCGACGGAGGAGTGCTGCAGCACGGAAGATTTGAAGGGGACAGCAAGAGGCTAAAAACCGGTGTGCCCAGCGAGGTGCAAATGGCATATATAGGCAAGGACACCCTCCTGTGCGCTCGGCATTATTAGCCCCTTGGTCAACGGGGGAAATCGAAGGGGACACGAGTGAGAGGCGTGGCACGTGCCAGTATGCCACTTGGTCCATCCGATGCTTTCTCATCTTGGTGACCTCATTTGTGCAGCATTGCATGCATGCCCGTTCGGCACAAATGGTTAATCAAACAACTCTGCCTTTTTTTTTGACTTTTGTAGAGTTATTTCTTGTAGAGAAACTATTCTTGTAGAAAAACTATTCCTTAATCATACTTGTCATAGCAATGGCTTTCCCACTATCGTGGTAGCATGACAAATATATTGGCAATCCAAATCATCGTCGATTAGATATCTTATGTTCCGTTTTTACGGTAGTGACCAACTATCATGGTTAATTAGATATACACCACCGTCAAATTTACGATAGACATATCTCTCCATCTCGCCTTCCTCCTCTATCCTTCCACCACAATCTTCCTCCTCACTGGCACCTTCTTCATCCTTATCAACGGACTAGCTTCCACCATTGTTCGGCTCAAATGGTAAAACAAACAACTTTGCCTTTTGCTGACGAGTAGAGCTATATATATTTCTTGTGAAAATAAACTACTACTTAATAATACTTGTCATAACAATGACTTGTCTACTCTTGTGATAGTATAACAATCTAAATTATCAACTGATTAAATATGTTATGTTTACGATGATGACTAACTATCTTGGGTTAATAAAGTACACGCCTCTGCAAAGTTCAATAATTATAAATATGTCACTACCAGACTTTTTACCTCTCACATTCTTCGTCATATTTACAACCAATTTTCTCTCCATGCATATGTTGTTCCTCTCTTGTCCTTCCACCATCATCTTCTTTCTTCCCAACGGCCACTTTCATCCTTCCTATTGTCCCGCCAACCTCCACCCTCGTCCACTCGTTCCAACTACCACCACTAGTGCCCTTGGATTGAGACCACAACCCTGCTAAGCTATCCCATTTACCTTAAGAAGCACTCACTCTCCGAGCTGGCATACTCCTAGAGCTCCTCAATTATGCCATGCTCTTCTGTACGTTGTTGTCTTCTACCTCGATGCACTCCTTGCCTACCTAGCATTCTCCCTCACGATACCTTTCTCAATCCTCGCAACTACGCCTCCCTCCCATGGCCATGTCCGTGAACTCCACTGACCCCAAACCGCACCAATTAATGACGACACCAACTTGAACTTCGGTCACCTATGCTGCAACACATGTTGCTGCTCTAACCCATGTATAGCATGCCTGCTCCTATTTTTCCTCACCCAAATGCTAGGAGGTCGTGAAGTCTAATGGCATTAAACGACAAGAGAGGATGAATTGGCGATGTAGCATTCACATCAGAATGAGGAGATGGAACAACCACATATGAGAGGAGTAGCGATGTTTAAAATCTCCATTTTGCAGCGGCATATGTCCAACCTAATTTAGCTAACTATCACGGTTAAGGTACCATACGCAACCAATCTGCTCCCTCCGTCCATTTTTATAAGACGTATTTTTATTTGGAAAAGTCAAGCTTCATGCATTTTGATTATTAACAATGGTTCAATTACACGTACCATTCGGGTATAAAAGTCATACCAATATATTTAATCAAAATGCATCCTGTAAAAGTCGATAATGCGATTCATCAATCCGATCCCCGGCGCACACAAGTAATGCCGCCATGTCATGCAGCAAACCCTTTTGATAACGTGCAGTGTGGCCCCTCCCTTTAGATAACTAGGGCCCACCTGCAGCTGCAGGCACAATGGACGGGGCGGCCGTGAGTACGTAATATATAAGCTAGGGCGACCCGGCAAGAAAAGGCTAGCTAGCCCGGCCATGATATTGAAACCAATTAAGCATCCAAAAAAGAATAGCGTGCATCATAATCATATATACCTTCGACGGCAATGAGAGTATGAGACCATTGATTAATTCATTCATTCATCCATTCATCCGCCTTGTGCATGCCCTTTTATTATTATATGTTTCCTGTCCATTTCGGCCGAGCCGCGGCCGGTTTTGGTTCACGACTTCACCGGTTCACCCCCACGCAATTGGCGGGAGAGGGCCGCGAAGTCAGCTCACGCATGGCGATTGGCGACGGCTGACGAGATCAGACGAGGCCGTGGTTGTCTGCTTGCCCTTTGCGGCCGGGCCAAACGATCGAGCTGCATGCGAAACCAGTATCTTCCCGCCGAAACGTCGCAGACCGACGGCCGGCCGGCAAGTAGCTAGGGCTGGGAGTAGCTTGGGCTTGCCTCGAAACAGTATCGGGTTAAGGGTCAGGTTCAGATTCGGTTATAACATTTTAAAGCCCTAGTATGAAGAAAAACAAAAAACTATAATAAATCCTAAGCCATGTTGTTATTAAAGACACGTATTAAATGATGTCCAAAATGATGTGCAATTAGGGCAGACTAGCCTAACAATGTGTATTTAGGTCACGAGAAATGTGTCAAAAGATATATATATTGACATATTTTGTGCTTGTATGAATATGATAGGATTTATGAACCCTCCTAATTTGGGGCCTTTGCAGCGCACAACCTGCACATGGCTAGAGACAGCCCTAGTCAGGTTTGAGATCGGACTTGACGTAGAATCACGGTTAGCTTATGCTATTCCAAAGGATTAACAATTTCAGATAGTTTTTGGTACACTCATATGGTGTTTATTTGGTTTCATATAGTTTCATTACGTAGTTTCACAATGTTCTACATAATTTCATATTGATATATATTCATTGCCGTGTCTTTTTCGATAACGGAAATTAATCCAGCCTCTACATCCGATCGAAGATATATACGGCACACATGCATTGTCGTGTCTACTAAGATCATCGATGTATTCCTTATTTGCATCGGTCTCATTGGTTGGAGAACGAGAAAACAATAGCTTTTTTAGTTTTCGTATATTAATATTAACAAGGGCCTCATTGGTTGAAGAACGAGAAATGAGTAAGATCAACAAAGTTAAAGGCATATTCTGGAACTGCAGAGGTATTAGGAAGAAGGGTTGCTGCAATTTGATTAGGGAGTATCTCTATTCCTGGAAGTTATCTTTTATTGGTATAACTGAGACAAAAAAGGAAATTTATGATAAATTTTTTTTTAGGAACTTGGACCCTAGTCAGGAATATTTGTGGCAATGGATTCCCTCAAGAGGGAGATCAGGTGGAATTCTTTGTGGTATCAGGAATGAAAATTTGGAAATAATTTGTTGCAAAAAAAGGAAGTTTCATCCTGCAAATGAATCTTTGGGATAAAGAAAATAAGATCAAATGGAATTTATTAATTGTCTATGGAGCTGCTCATGATGAAGGGAAAATTCCTTTTTTGATTGAATTGACAAATTTCTGTGTGCATGATTCTACACCCTTCTTAATTGGGGGTGATTTTAACATTTTAAGGCAGATCACGGATAAGAATATGACTGTCAATCATACAAAACACATGGGGATTTTTAATTCTATTATCAATAATCATGGACTGAGAGAGATTTATATGACAGGGGGTTATTTCACTTGGTCTAATATGCATACTTCCCCTACTTTAGAAAAGTTGGATCGTGTTTTCATGAGTCCTGATTGGGAGGATATTTTTCCTCTAGTTACAATTCATAAACTTCCCAGGTTTCTTTCAGACCATAATCCTTTGCTCCTAGAGTGTAATGAAAGACCTTCGAAGAGACAAAAACCCTTTCGGTTTGATATGAATTGGTTCAATGACGAGAATTTCTATGATTTGGTTTCTGTGTGCTAGAATGAAACAGTTGTGGCCATTGATAGTATCTCTATTCTTCAAACGAAACTTAAAAACTTAAAGAAAAAACTTAGAGGTTGGGGTGTGAACAGATTTGGTCACAAAAGGAAAAGAAAAAAGTTTCCTAACTCAAGCTTTGTTAGATCTAGAGCAAAAAGAGGAGATGGGAAATCTAAAGAGAGAAGAAATTGAAACCAAAGTCAATTTGAAAACAGAGTTGCTGAACATTTATCAAGAAGAAATGGAGTGGCACTCTAAATCTAATTCAAACTGGTTGCTAAAGGGGGATAGCAATACCACTTATTTTCACAAAATAGCAAATGGGAAGTTAAGGAAAAAATCTATTGGGTGGCTGAAAAATGGAGATAGCATGGTGACAGAGAGTGGTGAAATTCTGAGACTGGCAACAGAGTATTATAAAAATCTTTTTGGTCCAGAAACCTGCTGGGATTCAAATTTAAATCCTGATATTTGGGATGCTCAAGATAAAGTTTCCACATAAATGAATTTGTCTCTTGTGGCCCCCTTTACTGAAGAAGAGATAAAAAAACACTTTATTTTTGATGGGGAGAAATAAAGCCCCAAGTTTGGATGCCATTCCTGTGGAATTTTATCAGAAAATGTGGGATGTTGTTAAATGTGATATTATGCATTTGTTTAGAGATTTTCATGAGAATAAGATTGATATCACAAGATTGAACTATGGGGTGATTGTGCTGATTCCTAAGAAGGAGGATGCGAATGAACTCAGTTAGTATCGCCCTATTTGTTTGTTGAATACAATTTATAAGATCTTGACGAAAGTTCTTACCATAAGGCTTGACCCTGTGTTGAATAGAATCATTTCTCCTTCTCAAAATGCTTTTATTAAAGGCAGAGATATTATGAATGGTATCATGTCACTCCATAAAATAATTCATGAAACTAAGAGGAATGACCAAGGAATGAAGAGACGACGTACGGACGTACACACGGAGAGACTTCGCATTGTCGCACATTACCACCTGTACACACATAATCTCGCCGAGACTTGTTCGTCTCGTCGAGGATCCTCTTGTAATCATCTCTGATATATAAGAAAGGCTGGACGTAGGGCTATTATCTCTCCCTAGAGGCCCGAACCAGGATAAAAACCCTGTCTCCTGTTCGTTGTTGTTCGTTGTTGTTCGGCGTGTCTCCTATCTCCCTCATAAAGAACCTTAGTTGACTTGGGTCGATATCTCAACCGTCGACACTTGCCCTTCTCTTTTTTTGCTATGTGAAGAAAAGCATATTTCTATAGCGGAAGCTAAAGCTAAGAATTGGGAGGTGAGATTCAGACGGAGGTTAGACGATTCCCAACAAGCTGATTGGGATAGAATCACGGGAGAGTGCAAAAATCTTGCTCTTAATACTGATCGTGATAGTTGCAAATGGCGCTTGAGTAGAAATGGTTTGTACTCTGTCAATTCTTTATACAAGCAGTTGAATCATTCCACCCCTACTTATCATATTAAAATTAAAAGGCTTTGGAAGCTCAAAATCCCCTTAAAGATCAAAATATTCCTTTGGTATGTGGCTAGAAATGCAAACCTTACTAAGGAGAACTTAAGGAAAAGGGGGTGGATGGGAAATGCTACTTGTTGTTTTTGTGATTGTATAGAGACCAATGATCATCTCTTTTTCACTTGTCTTGTCTGTAGGGTGGTGTGGGGGGTTATTGCCATCTGTTTTCACTCTAAGGTCAGACCGAGCAATATTGATCAAGCTTCTATTTGGTTACAAAAGGTTTGGCCTGAAGGGGGTGATCTGTGTGGGGTGGGTTTGGCTGCAATTTTATGGTCTATTTGGATTCATAGGAACAAAAGTTGTTTTGATGGGAAATTGTTAAGAAGCCCTTATGAAATTCATTCCTCGGTGTGTTCTATGTTGGCTTACTGGTCAGGTTTGCAGAAAAAGGAAGGGAAGGAGATTCTGCTTGTTGGAGTTAAGATTCTGTCACAGACTGTGGGAGACCTTGTGAACCGCGACAACAATCAAGATGAGGTGCATCATCTGGAGGGGGGTCAACAGAGTGACAACTGAAGAAAAATCTGAAGGAGTGTTTTTTTTTTTGCTCTGGTTAAGCTTGACTTCGAGATGTCCAGAACGATTTATTTTGAGAGTTGCCTAATTTCTTTTTGGGTAGTGGTTGGTTTTTTCATCTTTTGGTGCTGTGTCTTTTGTCTAAAAACCTGCCTGTATACCTGAACCGGTGGATGTTACCTTCTTTTCGTTATGTTTGGTAATGGAAATTGGGTTATTTACCCCTTATGCAAAAAAAAAAAAAAATTTGTCGAGGCTCAATTAGTATCGATAGGCTTGAGCTCGAGCTCGAATCAGGCTTAAACCTAGACCCAACATTTAAATAGGCTAGTTCAGTTCAATCTTAGCGCGCGCATGCGGCCAGGTTGGGGCGTGCGCGGCATTGGTGCGCGTCAAGCACAGCGCGCGCGAGGGTGTGCGGTGGCAATGACGGGAAGGACTGGGACCGTGAGCCCGCGACCTCGCGCGCATCCGGGGAGAGCAGAGAGCTTGACGGGATTTTGGGCACGTTTCTGCGCGACTACGGCCGGCATTGGTCTTTAATTGTAGCCCTAGTGTCCTTAGCGGGCAAAGCTCGACAAAAAACTCAATTTTTTTCCACAAGAGACTATTCCCCATTTCCATTATCATTGACAACGAAAACATTATCATTGACAAACAACTCAATTAAGACGCGAGCCGCTGCGAAGCTCGACAAAATGGCTCTTAATTCGTGCATAAATATAATGCAACCGTTTCTAGGGGCCGATCTAGAGGGTGCCTGGTATACCGAGGCACCCTAGAGTGTTTCGATACCTTATACCGGATATTAGGCAACCGTATAATGCTTTATGAAACTGAGTGTTAATTAGTTACATTAGGTGCAATAGCTTAGTTGGATAAGGGTTTTTTTTTGTCAAACATAAAGTCATAAGTTCAAATCCCACCATGCCATCATAATCGTGAATCCACTTTTTTTGTCTTTTAGTTTGTACATTTAGGTCCTGTTATTTTGATCTGATCCGAATGTCTGAACAGTTGAATGACTGATTAAATTTCGAGAGTTTCTCGAGTTAGTCTTGAGATTCAGATCCAATTCATTTGACTTGCTTTTTAAAGCGTCAGGGCTCAGGACCCACCTTCAAAACGACTAAAAAATAGACTAACATAAATAAATCATTAATATGTTAACCCGTCATACTGTTAAGTTGAAAAGAACAATTTTTTTAGTTGGCTTCTTAATTCTTTTAAAAGCTCGTCTAGCCAAACTAAACAGTCTCAAACCCCACCCACCAGCCGTAGCGTCTCGTGCCGTCGGAGATGGTGCATCGAAAAACCATGCTCCCCGAAAAGAAAATGAGTACATTAAGCACTGACCGCATATAACACGGGTTAAAACTTAAAACGCGACATGCGATGCGTCATTGGCGAGCAGAAGATCACCTCCAAAAGGCAAAGCAACTTTTCGGTAGCTTCGGCGCTGCTTCGATCTGTATGCAAGGCAGCAACATATATACCAGGTGCAGAGGCAGCAGCTAGCGCTCGTCGCTAAAAAGATAGCAGGTGAGACTTTGAGATTAAAGAAATAAACTGCAGCTTAACACGTCTTTCTCACGGCCGTGACCACGTTTCCCTTTCCCCAATCTGACGATATATACATGAATCGGCTGCAGCCGATGTGAGTGCAATGTTCAGAGACGCCGTCGTCGATCGCTTTCTCCCGGCTTGACAATGGCGGCATCGCGGCGGCCGCAGGAGCCAGGGGCCATGACCCGAGATGGCGATCGAGACGCCGAGATGCGTGCAAGAAAGCGGCATGCCGATGTGTGCGTGTGTGCAAGCAGGTAGAGAGACCCGGTCGCTGGTTCATAGTTTAATCCGCTTGATCTGCAGGGTTCCAAGAAGATGTATACACCTACCAGCTTTGAAGGAGTCCAGGAGTTTCTCCTCCCGATCGAGAGGTGGCCCGTGGCCTTGGTTTTTCCGGTTTGGGTTAACTGGTTAATAAGGCTCCAAAGATATATCAGCGAGGAGGATTTGGCCACGAGCGCTGCAGTGCTGCAGAGCGTACACAAGCTTACGTACGCTCTGTGAAACTTCTTGGAGATCTGGAGGAATCGCCTATCTGTGTGTCTACAGGCTACAGCTCCCCAACACTAATAGGGTTCATGGTGATCTCATGTAGCGGTGCAAACGGGACGATAAATTTTCATCCGATTCAAGTCTAGATTTGTTTAGAATCTTATTCGAATGAAAAAAAAATTATATCTAGTTGTATCCAAATTCGAATATGCCTATTCCAAAAATATATGGGTTAACCCAAATCTGATTCATAAGATATCCGAAAGATATTAATGTAAATTATAAAAATAGATATCCAATACGGTATTGCTTAGGATTGGACGTCCGGGACCAAACCGACGCTCATCCTTTTTCCATCGCTACTCGCAGCCACACATAAGTACATAACCTTATCTCTCTTTCTCTGCACCTCACAGTTTGTTGAAATCCCGCTCGCCATTGCCACAACTGTTGTCGCCACTACCACCGCCGCTTCATCTTGCTAGTGCCACTGTTGCCACCTCCTCTTCGTCTCTCTCTCCCTCTCTCTCTCTCTCTCTCTCTCTCACACACACACACACACACACACACACACATTCTCTCTCTCTCTCTCCCTCTCCCCATGCTCCTTTCTTTTGTGGTGCATCCTCCTCGACGAGCTAGGTGGCCGGATCCGGTGAGCACGACGGGGGATCGCCGGATTTCAGCAACAAGATAGTGAACAGGAGGTCGAATTTGAAGAAGAAGATGGTGAAGAGGAGTTATGCCACGATAAGATATGCCTTCTCGATGATGTCATGTTGCATGTTTTATTGGCAAAACACATTATGTTCCAACATGTATAACTAAATGTTCCATTAGTACATTGTTTATTATCAGAATAATTGACTATGATTGGAACAAGTGTCCAATTCTTTCCCAGTTCAAACATCTGATCCGTAGTGGCACCTTATCCAATAATATATCCAATAAACATTTTACATGTTTATAATTGTCGGGTAATATATAACACGAGTAACTATTGAGTTTAAAGTATACCTCTGCTATATGAATTGGAAGCTTGTTGCTAAATGAACAATGGGCAAGATTAGTTTAAATATTGCTTAGAACTGGCTTTAGCACATGCTTATTCAATAGTGACATATTGTTGGCTTTTGTATTAAGCATGGAAGCTCAATTGATATTGTTTTATTAGTAAATAATTGTGCTGTGTACTTTTGTCTATGTATATGAAATACCCGATTGTTTATCCGATCTCGACTCAAGACCGATCTGTATTCATCCAATATTTATATTCCAGTAATCCGGGTTCAAACCCATCTCTGGCTTATTCATATCCAGATTTAGATCCGAGAAAAATATGGGTTAGAATATAGAACGAGCAGTGTCCACCCGTACCCGACCTGTTTGCATCCTGTTCTTAAAAGTATCGAGCAACCTGCTTGGCCAAATGACCAGGTTTGTGGTTGAAAAGCAATTCTATGTTCTCTCCATGGTGACAGCGATGGGCATTGGACAGTATGGAATTGTAAATTTTTTCTTAGGAAAGGAAAAAAAGAGCTACTACAAATTGAACGTTTTATTTGGTGAAAAAAAAGGTCCTTGTTCTAAACAGTGCTAACTTGTTTCCGAACATATACAACGGGTTGCTGATACATACACATTATATCGCTGATGTTTCAAGGGTAAAAAAATAATGCATCTCTTCTTCACCATCCTCTTCCTCAAATCCAGCGAGCTTCTCATCATTCTCGTCAGCTCAGACCACCTAGCTCGTCGGGTAGGAGATGGATCAAGGCCTTGTACATTTCAGCTTAGCGTAGCGTAGCGAAGCGTTTTACTGTATCAAAATTTGGGAGTTTTTAAAGAGAGATTTAAATATTATAAAAAATAATTAAAATAGTTTTTAAGATCTTTAAGAGTAATACTAAAAGCCTAAAAAATCAATACAAATTATTACACCAACTAAACTATATAAAAATAAATAAATTTTGTTACAGTGACCCCTGGCGCGAGAATTATGGCGTTAGACGCTCGATCCTAAGTCTTTTCGAAGAAAAAACTCAGTCATGACTTGCAAACAGCACACTGCGATAAGAGGCAGTCGTGCAATATATAACTGAAATGGCAACTCCTCATTAGTCATGACAGTGCAATTTTTGTATTCTTAGACTTCATGCATCACATACATGATAGGAAGTATAAATTATGATTTATGGGGTGATATGAGAATATGCGATTATGGTCATACAAACAAAATGATAGAATATATATCTATTATAAAAGTAGGTACAAGTCAACTCCCATGTCCTTGGACAAAGTATTGTCAGGGATATTGATAAAGGAGTTCATACTTAAGCTTAACACATAACCTTATTTCACTCATAAGTTCTTGTTAGTTGGTGTGTGCCATGATATGCAATGTTCGAAGTACAAATACAGGTTCTACCGTGTGGAGGCTGAAAAACGCTATGATTATTTGTTTCCAGATCTAATTTACAAAAGAAAAACAGTAGTTTGAGAAAATATTCTACAGCAACTTACAAAAACAGTATTGAAACATTATCTCCAGCACTCCTCTAGCCACCCTCACAAGTTGACTAACAATTAAGTTTGTAAAATTACTTTGAGTGGGTATTATAAAATTATTTTGACAACGCTATGTGGATTGAAAATACAACACATCTCAATAGGACCTGATGTTGCACAGCTTCGCTTAATATTCAAATCTTGAATGCTTATGGCCTTGTAACACATTTATTTATATAGCTTCATGTCAACCAATTCTACACTGAATCCCACAGCCCCTAAAGCAGAAAAAAAAAAACAAAGAGAGTCGTCTTCGATTTTTCTTCTTCTTGCATGAAGAGTCATTTTTTCAGCATTTTTATATTGCAATTAAATAGAAGAAAAAGGATTAACAACATGATCCAAACACTCCATATCACAGTTCTAATGCATTTAAGAATCAGCCATGTCCTGGGCGGGTTGTCTTGGAAATTGGAAGTTAGAACTGAATCAAAACCCACCAAAATAACGTCTCATTCCATGACAAATTGATAATGATCTCATGATGTACTCCAGCTCTTTTACTATACAAAACACAGATATATTAATTGAGCATTTACTAGCATGAAAAAACTCATATACATTAACAAACTAAATTTCAGTTCATTTAAGTTGCATTGCAGCTGCAAAAGGTTGAATAAAAGAACTTGTGTTCCCTATACAGTCACAATTTTCTCATATCCAACCATATAGTTACGACTAAAGTATAATAGACTTGCTAACTAGCAGTCGCCTAAACGACAGTTCACCCGTCCAGACGACCACGTTGCTGTCGCCCATGCGCCTCCGCCACCCACCCTCCTGCCTCTTTCTCCATCCCCTGGCGTGCCTCAGCCACTTGCGCTCCTTCCCCTTCTTCTTTTTAGCTGTTGTGCACTGTCATGGCGCCGTCTCTCACCAAAGCTCTGTCGCTGGCTATTTTGGGTTAGGGTTGAGGTTACAATGAGGTTTCACCGGTGTCCCCAGGCTTAGAGGAAAGCCAGGGAGGCGGTAGCCTGGCAACGGGAAGGGTTCGTGGTGGGGTAGCGAGGCTCTAATGGAGACGTCGGAGTCGCAGGAAAGGTCGAAGGCGGTCGGACTGCGGTGGTGGGTGGATCCACACCGACGGTGATGAGTTAGGATGGGTGAGGCGGCATGGTGGCAGGGAAAGAGGGTGGAGCGGCGAGGGCGCCGCTAGCCACGGACAATGGTCGGTGGCGGCGATGGAGGCGCACGGAGCAGAGAACGGGAGGACGAGCAGCGCGGTGAAATTGCCTGGTCGTATAATAATGACCCAAGCGCCCAAAGTATAATGGATGAACTTGCAAAATACCATATCACAAACAACTACTCCCTCTATTATGAAATAATAGTCGTTTTGGACATTGACACTTCCTCCAAAATACAACCTTCATCATAAAAACTTTTAAAAATTTATTTATAATACATTAAAAATTATAATATCATGAAAGCTTTTCAAGATGAATTTATCGATACGATTTTATGTTCTCAACCTAAATAGTTTAAAAGTTCTCTATGAATAAAGTTTTAAAATTTAACTTATGACAAATTTAAAATGACTAATATTTCATAACCAATGGAGTACTTTATATATTTACCCGAGTGCACTTACCAACATTGGCTACGTACACTCACTGCCTAATATGCCTACTCATATCTAAGATAAGTCACAATACTATAGGAATCGTGGTAGGGGTAAAACAGTGTCGCTAATTGAGTAATGTGAAGCTGAATTCCCTAATCAATGTCAAGCCACTAGAATCCGTAGCGAAAGAGGGCTCACCACCTAGAAGGCTAGAACTATGGCCTTGTTCTTTTCAGCGTATCGTATCGTTGTGTATTATTGCCGTTGAAAAGAACAACGCAATGATGTATTACCCTCCCCGCCTCGATCATGCCGAACCCCCCCGCGCGTGCCGGTGCTCCTGCATGCACTCCTCGATGGCGCCACCGAGCACCATGGTCCGCACATACTCTAGGGCATATGAGAAAAGTCAAAAGTGTTTTAGAGAAAAATAAGCAATTGACAAATTACTTGAGACATATGAGCAAATATCTCATATTTCTCTCTTTCTTTCTGTTTTTTTTTGTCAGGCCATATATTTTGAAGACCAAATAGAAGAATGAGGGCCATTGTTGAAGGTATCGAGGGTCCCAAAGTAGCAGGCTTCGGCCATTGATTTTCTGGGCACAAATATGTGATGGTGCACAATGGTATATCCTCCTCTAGCCAAGTAGCCAACGTACTGCTCCCTCCATTTTTTTAAACAATTCACTGTTAATCACACCCGTTTACAGACCTGGTCAACGGGGTGTTTTAGGGGAAAATAAGCAATTGACAAATTACTTGAGACATATGAGCAAATATCTCATATTTCTCTCTTTCTTTCTGTTTTTTTTTGTCAGGCCATATATTTTGAAGACCAAAGAGAAGAATGAGTGCCATTGTTGAAGGTATCGAGGGTCCCAAAGTAGCAGGGCTTCGGCCATTGATTTTGTGGACACAAACATGTGATGGTGCACATTGGTATATCCTCCTCTTAGCCAAGTAGCCAACGCACTGCTCCCTCCATTTTTTTTAAAACAAGTCACTGTTAATCACACCCGTTTAACCACCCGTTTTATTCAAAAATTTATTATAAATATATAAAAATATATGTCATACTTTAAATACATCTTATAATAAATCAAATCACAACAAAACAAATAACATTTACATAACTTTTTTTAATAAAATGAATGGTAAAACATGTGTGCAAAAGTTAATAGTGACTTGTTTTAAAAAAACGGAGGGAGTAATTGATAAGCAATCGCGTGCATGGATAAGCCGGGAGGTTCGCACTTCGCAGGAGTTTCTGAGCTTTCGATCTGATCTTTGTGTATACGGAAGCTAATTTGTAGCTCATCCGGGCAAAAACATTTTTTCCCCTGCCAGTACACAACAGATTCTTTGGCTACACATTCTTATGTAATTGTTTACTTGTGCAATCTATTGGTTCTAGTTAACATATTGCTCATGAATCTGAAAGAAATCTATTTTTAAGGTAGGACTTCAAATGACTCCTAGTACCTTCTCAGTAGAGAGGACACGTACTATCCACCGAACATGTCTGTGTACCATCCAAAAAGTTTTTTAAGGTTTATCTTCTTATTTATGGAGAAGCTGAACTTAGAGATTTTTTGAACCTGCATATAAAGTTTGACTAGCTTCATTTCACTTATTCTTTGGAACTGATATGTGCATTTAAAATGAAAAAGCTAAAAATCAAAGAGTATGTCTTTTCAATAGCGAAGACAAACAAATAAATTATTAAAAAATACGTCTCAGGGGTCGAAGAGTGACATTCGCCTCTAATAAAAAGGTGAATTTGAGATAATAATTAATCCTATTATTGTATTTTTTTTAGATCAAATAACTAACATCAGCTACATTGTCATGCATTACCCTTAACTAATGCATTTCCGACTACATGTTTCCTCTATTTTTGTCCTCGCAACAAGCTGCCCAATTTACATGCAACAAGTCGGAAAACAAAATAAGGACTTGCAGTTTGTATAGAGACTACAGGATCTCTGGATCGATTTTATCAAAAACCAACTGGTGTGTAATTCGTAAACCAGTTAAGTCAACTGTTGCGTAAGTCACAAACCAGTTAAATACCCATGACGCCATGACCAATGCAGAAGCTACAACAACAACAACAAAAATTACAGGATTTAATTCACAATATAGTGAATAAAATCTCAGTTCTGTTACTGTCTGATGGCTATGCTGTGATCCTATGATTTGACGATGTATACAAACATCTCCACGGTTTTACAACTGTTAGGAATCCTGGAACCATACAAATTACTGAATATCTAACAGGGAGTGAGATAGCAGTCCCATCTCCAGTAAATGTCAAGATTTAGGTTGTCGCAAGTAAAAGCATCACATGTTGTTCCCGTCATTTCGCTACCTGCTCAATCACCGGTATCTTATTCCACCTTCCCTGTTCCTCGGGCACATTATTGCCTTGAAGAGGTGGCAAGGAGAACGCACTGACAGTTGAGCTTCCACTCCGGATCTCTTTCAGTGATCTAAGGGCAGCAACTGTGCTCTTCATGTACATGCTCTCCATGTACTCAATCTCATCTAGCTCTGGAATACCGCCACCATTAACCAAGGATGAACTGGGCTTCGAAGGCTTGTCCTCGCTGTTGCTATCCCCTTTGCTATCTTCGCTTGATACAGATGGCTCATTTGATGGTAGGAGTTGGTCCAGCATGGCTTCGCACTCCTTCACAAGCTTGTACAGGAGGTCGGTGGTGAAAAAAGGCTGCTGCAGCACTTTCTGGATGAAGGGTAGACGGATCAGAGCCCCAGTTCTCTTGTCATACTTCTTGAGAATCTTAACTAATCCTGTAAAACGAAATATGGAACATAAGCATTGCTGCTGAGGACAAACGTACAAAAATTGTGTGTCTACAATAGCTGAGACTAGGGGTGGGCAAAAGGAACCGAAAACCGAACCAAAGTAACCAAATTCAGTGGTATTTTCAGTTTTCTTTTTTTTTTGTTCGGGTTCTATTTTAAATGTTGGATTTTTGAGCCTGGAAAACCGAAAACCCAATTAAACCAAACCTGAGGCCCACAATCTTAGTCCTACTCGTGGCCTGCTTTATTCCACCCGAGGCCACTCCGCCACATCCCTCGCTGCTTTGTTGATCCATTCCACCCCATCCCTAGATCCTCCCATCTACTCATTCTCCATCTTCTTCCTGATGCAGTGCCATATCTCCCTCCTATTCCCTCCCCAATAAGACCCCTCCCGCATATTCTCTCCCTAAGCCAACCCTCCCTGCCTCATCTTCTCTTCCCAATTGCAAACCGAGACAAAAGGAGCAGATTGGAGCTGGCTCACTCCCACGAAATGAGCAGGAGCAGGACCAGATTGGAGCCTCGTTTAAGGTGAGCAGGAGCGACTGAGCGACTGAGGCAACGTTGCACAGCAGCGTGAGCAGGAGCGATCCAGGTTAGCTTGCTTGTTAGTCTGTAATGAGATGCCTTGATCTTTTGAGTTGAATGTAGCTTAAAATTATAATCTGAAGAAGCTGTGAACCCCTCAAGAGAGGCCTTGTAGAACTAAAAAATATAAAAAACTCTAAGAAGAACCATTTAAAACACCCAAAAAATGATTAATCTTTACTGCAAAATATAGTTCTAGCATTTGGTTGTGAAAATGAACAGATTTGGTTGATATTTACTAGCCTTTGCCTTTGGATGTGATATTGCACATATTTATTGTACTGCCAACCTGAATTCGGCTAAATATCAAAAACCATATTAACCAAACTAAATTCATTTGACTAATTTGGTTTGTTTTTTGAATTATTTCAAAAAAGTTCAGAAAAAATGAAAAATGAAATATAAAAGATCCAAAAAAACTGTACCATTTCAACCGAATGCTCACAGCCTGCTGAGACAGAAAAGTAATCTACGAGGACAAGCAGCTAAAGCAACATAAAAGGTCGATATATGTCCCACATGTTTCACAAACAAATGTTTATGGGCATATACCTAAAATTATAATAAATATACATTTTAACATGTTACACATATTTAGGGGAAAATGACTCCATAGAACAACCAAAAAACACACCGACATGCTCCGTAAGAGTAAAACCTCCTTTAGTCAGACACACTTGCACATATCAGGGGGGAATAGTGAACATTGATAGATCATAGCATGACACATAGCTATCTGATGCTGAACTGCTGAAGCCATCAATTTGCCTTACTGCCAAGGGGAATAGCAGGTGCGAGAGGCAGATATTGGGATGGGTGGTCACAGCATATCCACTGAAGCCGTTAGTTCACTATGCATAACAGCATAACACATAATAACACAGAAAAACAAGCTACTCACAAGCTCAAGCTCATTACAGCTAGCAAAAAAACCGACTTTATAAAAGTAGGCCACTAAAGCAGCACTAGAAATAGACCAAGCATTGCAGGTAAGTTATGACCATTCTTCACACTAAGCATAAGAATCAACTAGCGAAGCTTGTGAAAATGGATAAGCAGTCACATGCATTTGAGTAGATGTTTTGATCCAGCAACTCCACGTCTGTGTTCCCAAACAAAGAACAGTACTATATCTTCATTCTTCAGATGATTTGCACAACAGGAGCATTTTTTTATTTTGTAGATGAACTAGAGAATATTGCAGCTCTTCAGATGATTTGAACATCAGGAGCATTTATTTTGTAGATCAACTAGAGAATATTGCAGGATGATATATATTACACATTCTTCTGAGGTGTAACTCTTGTAAGTAGGCTTATCATTATAAAACTAAAAACATTAGCTCTAGCAAGGTGGCATCGTTCCAAGATCCATGGATGCAGTACACTTAGTTTACTATTACATAGAAAAATTCAAAAATAAAGAGATAAAATAACAACTTGCAAGTGAATAGTGCATGACAATGTTATTTTGTTTATCTTCAGTGTAAATGATTTTGAATCCAAGCTTTGCAACATGTGGTTAGATAAACATCATGAATCCGTGAAATCTTCAATGATATAGATAATAATGCAAACTGAAATTTTGGATATTTCAAAATGGGGGCACATGGCCCCCTGCTCACAAAATTCATATTCCTAAACTTACTCTACATGTTTTGTTCACTTTCTGAGGATGAGTAAACATTACCAAAGACAAAACAAAGACACTAGTTTCAAAATAATCTATACAGCACAAGAAAAATGGTCAACCGACACGATTTCTTAATAAATATTGTAAACATGACCCGAAAATAACAATGATGCATTAAATTCTACCATACTTTTGTAGCACAAGCAGGAATGCAAGTGAATGGATCAAATACCATACCCTTTAAAATCAGCAAGTAGCATATCCCATCCAGGTTAGCAAAGTTGCCCCAAGCACCTAAAGCAGTCATTAAACTGACATTTACTGTTTAAGCTATATATGATTTATTAGCAATCCCACTGACTAGAAGGCCAGCTTTCCTGACATGTGCAAGGCAGTGATGCCTTGTCCCCAAAACTAGCAAAACAGTTCTCGACTGCTTTTGTACGAGTGATCCATGTGCTGCCACAAAATGATAAAGACATGCTGGCAAGTATATAATCTAAATATCTAATGCATAATACCACGGAAGTTTGAGTTGAACAGTATTTACGATCCACTCTGAGTGAAAATGTCCGGAGTTCAGTTGCACCATGTGAATTTAAAATCCTATCACAATGGTTACGCACTTACACTTGTCTATGTCCGCTTATTGAAATATTGAATATTTGATTGATTTTTATAGCAAGCAAAACAAAAACATACCTACATAGAAATGCAGGATAGCTTAGGCCCATTTAAAACTACAACAACGGACAGAGACATTGTGTGCTTCAAATGAATAATATATTTACTTTCATGCCAGAAATCGCTAATTTCTCGCAAGAAACCAAACTGTTAATATATCACGGACACTCGATTTCTCACTGAGCACCAATTAGTCAATAGCGCGGGAAATTGCACGTGCATTGTTCAGCTGCACCACATGGATCTATTCTCCTTGATAGCGACATAAGTGTGCCGTCGCAGCCAAGAGAGCCATAGCTGCCCAGAGGCAAGGCAAGTGGTCCCTTTCATGACCCATGCTCACAGAATCTCATGCTTAGCACTTAGCTTAGCTCCCCTTGTTTACTATGCCGGTTAAATTATTTGATTTATTATCTGATTAATCCCTCATTTTCCTACTCCACTCAAGTCAACCACAGGCACTGATCGTTTCATGACGATATTAATTGTTGAAACGACATAACAACTCCATTCAATGCGGAGGGGATGCGCGGGCGGCTCACCGGTGTAGTTGAGAGCGCTGTAATTCTCGAGCAGCACCATCTCACCATGGAGGTCGACGATCTCCTTGCGCACCCGCATCAGCTCCTCGCTGGACTCCTTCCCGGCCGCCCTCGCCACGTTGTCCTGCAGTTCCTGTCCCACCCCGCCCTACCCCGATCAGATCAAGAAACCTCACGAATTCCAGAGAACGAAATGGCGAATCTGACGGGGGTGGTTCGGCCAGGCACCTTCTGGCGGATGATGTACTCCTCCTCCTTCTCGACGAAGAAAAGGTTGAACTTGTCGAGCTCCGCCTCCAGCAGCCGCACGAACTCCACCTCCTCGGGCGTCATCGCAGGCGCCGCCGCCGGCGCCTCCTCCTCCTCGGCGTCCCCCGCGGCCGCGACGCGGGCCCGCTTGGGCAGCCGCTCCCCGGCGCCCCCGCCGATGAGCTTGAGGCGCTTCTTGAGGTCCTTGTAGGAGAGGAACTTGTCGCGCCACTCCGGCAGCGTCTCCACGATCTGGCCGCTCAGGCTCTTGCCGAACTTCATCGCGCCGCCTCGCGTCGATCCCCACGCCGCGAGGAGCCCAGGGGCACGAATCGATCGGCGCTTGCAGGGCGGGATTGCGGATTGGGGGGGTTTCTTGCTGCGGCGGGCGGGGCGGGTGGAGGTGGTGAAATAGCAGGGGAAGGGAGGATATGCGGACGAGGGGAATATTCGCGAGGAGGGAAGAGGAGGATAGTTATCCCGGGTGTGCGGTGCGTGCGACAGTGCGAGAGCGATTATTCCCTCGCTTCGCTTGCGTTTGGTCTCGCCTTTGGCTGGGGTCCTCCTGTGCATGCCAGGTTTTGTACCCCAAGTTTCTTTTTGTTTTCTTGTCAAATAAAGATTTACTAGACTCAAGAAGCGCGCGTACGCGCGCCGTGTTGTTTTATTGTGCAGTTCTTTAGATTAACGTTTGTCTGCAAAAAAGTTCCTCCTTGGCACTTGTAGTAATTAATGATGCTACTGTTTCCAACAGCAGTAATTAGAGGAGGAATGGCAAAACGCCAGCTTTTAAAAATCTCTTCGAAAACTCTAAAACGACTACTTTTTGCAATATATGGAGGGAGTACATAATATAAGATCGTCCACACCTGATACTATATCAATGTGCATACTTGGTTCGGTCATGGTAGACCTAGGAGTTTTGAGACGACAAAATGTTTGATTTGAAGAAAGAACATGCATGACCCACTACACCGTTTGAGTGAAAATAAATTATAATTTGGCTATAAATTTTAAAAATAAGATGTGTAGCACGACATTTGTGTTTTTAGAGGATACAACACGAATGCACACAACTCACATCATGCGCACATCACACATCATATTTATGCACATATGTGTGTGCGCATCTAGAGCACACGTAACTATTCGGAGGGGATGCGAACATAGCAAAATGGCTATATGCCACGGAAAATATATGAATGGTGCAAACTGGTCTGTGTTCTTTTTCCAAGCAACTTATTTACAAACCACTTATAAATTATGATGCTTCCTAACCACATGTTAACATATTTTGGCTCCTGGTTTTACATGGTGCGGATTCAATAAAAGAAAGAAAGAAGCTTGGACTCATGCCAATTGCCAAGTGACTTGAAAGGGAGCATATTGGAAGCGATAAACCTCACTGTCTAGAGAGGATTGTCAAGTTTTTTCCCCCAACGTTTTAGGAGTGGCTGTGTGGCATCCATGGAATACTGGAATATTCCTATGAATAATAGGGTTGCACAATGATTTAAGAACAGACATGTCGCATATACATGAAACACTTTTGTTTTTTTAAAGTTTTTTATATACGTACATTCATGCATGCATATTAGTATCTCATGCATAATTACAGTTATAAAGATGAAAATGAAATTATATTATGTTGTTCAACTGGATAACTTATAGACTACGTTCTGTTCAAGGTTAAAGGGATGGATGAAAGGTTTTATCCACAAAACAACTGTGGGTTAAGTGGGATCAAGTGAATACGGTCAATGATATTTATTTCTGCAAACCCATTAAACGATGTGATAACTTATTCCTCTCTACTAAATACTAACCCCACTAGCCCACCAAACAAAGAAAACTCGGTTAAGCTGTAATATAAGGTAACATAATCGTGTTACGATTCGGGTTATGGATTATCTAATCATAATACAACTAGATTAGCTTATCCTAGTTTAACTCAAATTTTATGATTGGTGGGTTAGTGGGTAAGTAGGTAGGAATAAGTTGCCCTATACCATTATGTTGGATTAGCTATCCTAGATTAGCAGGGATTAATAGTACGGACTAAATTAACTTAATTCTATCTAAACTAGATGGGATTAGCTATCCTAGATTAGCAGGGATAAATAGTATGGACTAAATTAACTTAATTCTATCTAAACTAGATATGTTTGACAGATTAAACTCTTAATTTGCTCGTTAACCCCAAACCAATGAAGCATTCACAGTTTTGATATCAACGGTTTCTTATGTTTCGATATTTGTCGATTATTGCTACTTATTTTATCAAGAGGCTAATGAAACATTATTGTATATTCCATCGCACAGAATCAACATAACTATTTTTAGAGATGTCAATATATAATGATACTTCCAGTCTTGCACCGCCTATCGACATGGTTATTTTCTTCCATAAGGAGTGGGAACACGGAGCTTTATTTTTATCACCTACAATGGAGGGCAAGATGGATTAAAATGGGTTACCTGGTGCCATGTTTGACCCATCTTGAAAACCATGCTACTCCCTCCGTCCAAAAATGATCTTCATATAAGCTATAGCCACAAAGACCAATGCAGGTAATTTACTCCGCTTCGTGATCCATGTATGCATGCAAGCCGCCAATAGCAGTCAAGCATTTATTTCGTAGTTGCACGCTGACGCATAACCATTGGTAGTTGCATGCTGATGCGTTAAATGTGCATGGTATGTGAAGAGGTTACTTGCTAATACGAAGATCATTTTTGGATTTCTTTACTTTGCTAATATGAAGATCATTTCTGGACGGAGGGAGTATATTACAGCTTAACCTAGTTTTCTTTGTTTGGTGGGCTAGCTCCGTCCACCAAACATATTTGGTTTGAGAAATGGGATGAACGCATTCATCATCGTCTTATTCAACATCTCGTTCAAAATAAAAAAAAAATGATCGTGGATAGTTCTATTCTGTTAGAATACGGTGGTTTCTCAGCCAAACATGGCCATTATTATTAAGGAGGCAAACGCCCCTGCTACATGGGAGATCGTAGCAACACGATTCGCGTGGCAGAAGATCGGGGCAAGGCTCCAAAACCAATACCTCTAATCGCGGGAAAGTACACGCCATGGGCCTGTGGCGACGGAAGATTCTGAGCATAATTCCTCGCTGGGAGCGGAATATCCAAGCGGACATGTCCCCAAGATCCTCTGCGCGTCGCTGTCCCTCCAAGCCCGGCCCCTTCTCTGCCTGTCCCGGTGTCCCCTCTCCTTGACTCCTCTCTCTCTCTCTCTCTCTGGAAACCTCTCTCCTCCCAGATCAATGGGTACCTTCTCGAGTCTCGACATGGAGAGAGATTACTCAGTGAACAAGAGCACGAGCATGTGATCACTGGATGTTTTTAGTTGTTAAGTGCTGTCATTTCAGACCTGCAAATCGCAAGCTAAGCCTAGCTAGGTGTCAGTGAGTCCGGTTTTACTACTTTGAATGGGATATTCTTGCTCGCTAAAACAGTGATGCTAGTTCTTTAGGAGTTTTCGTTGTGGGTGCAAGTTCACGTACGTGTGGCAATGAGTTGATGTCTCAATATTTTAAGCAACGGACCGAAATAGAAACGAAAAGGGTCCAAAATTGGGGTTAGGTAGTGGATAAGTCCCGCTTAGCCATAGTGTCATTTGTTCATAGAAAAAGTACTTGTCGTAGTTGGTCCGTATTGTGGTCCAAGTGACATGACCATTAGACATGTTTTTCGTTTATTGGTTGGGAGAAAAGTGCATATTACCATTCGTCAACTTTTCGGTGTATCTAGGATGACCATTTTTCGTGGTTTTTTGTCCACTTTTAAATTATAATTTGACAATAGGTCATGATGATATATTATTAATCATTAATCATATTGTTTATATCTATACTTCGATGTACAATACACGTAGAATAATTGGTCACACACACACACAAATATCATAGCAATGAGTTGTTGCATCATCATGTACCACATATGCATTATTAAAAGGCTTGGTCGTAGATCCACCCTCTATAGTTTCCGTTTAAGCCATATGTTAGGGCATGTACAATGGAGAGTCCAAAGATGTCTCTTGACACATTCTTCCAAGCAAAGAGATAAGTCATGTACAAAGGACATGCACAAGAGCCTCTATGCTATTTAATATTGCTCCTCTCTAATTCTGCCTAGGAGCTTGTGAAGAGTCAGTCTCTTCACCAAGAGTCGACTCTAGTAATTTTTACATTTTACCCCATGCCACATCAGCGAAACCATTAAATAGTGCTGCTAAGAGACACCCTATTAAATGCCTTTGTACATGCCCTTATGAATACTACATTAATTATGCTATGAATATGAAGAGCATCACCAACAGTATCTCTAAATTTTAGACTTTTATATCCCATCTCGAAACCACTATTCATTCACTATATTTCTACCCTCTTCAGTAAAGTCTCTGTATGGAAGAAGGAAAAAAATGTGAGCATGCAACGGAAGTAGGGATGCAAGTGGGTTGCTTCGCGGGTACCCGCGAGCCCGCTTGCTTAATTAAAATACACTAAACCTCACAATGCTTAGTGTATTTTAGTGAAGCAAGCAGTCTTGTGGATATCCACGAAGCAATCCACTTGTATCCCTAAACAAAAGTTAGAGATAGCCGTTGTTGTCGAAGACGATAAAGGAATGAATAAGGGTTTGGACTGAGGTAAAGGCTGTATTGGTGCCCCTTTTAGAACATGCAGACAGTTGGATTAAATAGCTTTAAAACCTAGTCAATTATGCAAAAACATGCAAACCATTAAATTATGCACACTCCCTAGTCTTAAGGGTGAAAACATTATCTTCTCATCTGGATTGAAATCGATCTCATACCCAAAAATTGAAAAATAAGCCGGGGCCATCCGTTTGGTGGCTACCATGCATCCATCCCTAGCAAATCGAGGCAAGCAATACCCGACCCCGACGCAAAAGAGGATCGCCTCGTGAAAGGACGCCCCTCTCTTCCCCGGCTTCTCAGATCCAGGTCCTCTGCCTTTCGGCTCTAAAGGCAGAGGATGAACAGTATTTTTGTGCATTTGATTGATTTCACCCGTTGGGTCTTAAAAGGATGGTCCAGGTCTGCAGATGAATAGCGTCTAATGAACAACGTTTTCGCTACAGTACCAGTGAACAGTGATTTGCTACGGCGTTACGCATTTTAACCTTGCCACTACAGTTCCCTCTGCCTTTTGAGGATTTGGATCCCAGCGGAAGGCGACATATGTGATGGAGGAGGAGGTTGTCCTGCTCTCGTCTATTCAGACTTGAGACGCAGCCTTGATTGCCTAGATTTTTCAATCTCCCGGGGCGGCGGGTCTCGTGAGGAGAAAATGGCCCGCATGCGCATCTGAGGAGCACCTCTTTTGCATATTCCTCTAACGCAGACGCCGGATGATGCTACTACTAACTGTAGAGAGAAGTAGGAGCGTCGTATTTTGAAAGCCGTAACACATGCATATATTTATGTTTTGAACAACGAGGGATTTGCTATTTTGTTTGTTGCTTTGACAAACACGGCAAATTAAACCCGACACGTGGGATCATTGTTGGCGATTCTTATGCCTTTTGGAATTAATCCGCAAGCGCACGGATATCACTGTAGCTTTCACCCGGGAGTATTCCAAGGCATCGATTTCCACGAGGAACGAGAAGTGATCTAGTCTAAAATCTAACTTGACCGGATGGATAATGGTGGTAATGATGGGAGTGGGATAAGATATTTTAGGTTGAGAGGCTCTACGGTTTCTTACTTAGCCAAAGATACAAAATCACAGACACACAATTGCTACTCTGTATCGGAGCTAAGGTACTCACTACCACCCGCTATCCTGAATTGGAATCCTGAATGGTTATGATCGTCCTAATTTGGCTCAACTGGTCTGCAACTAACAGGGCAGATTTCACAAAGTTAAGCCGGATAATAGGGCTGTCACCACCTATTACCTACCACACGTCCGTTGAAGCAGGTGCATACCGGCTACTAACTAGTCCAAACACCACGTTTATACCTAGCAGTAATACGTATCGAGGTCGTCACTTCAATACGCGCCCCTACTACCTTTTATACTAATTTCAATGTGAACAATTAAGCACAAAGATCTTAGCACTCAAGAAATAGTACGAGCCTAATACCGACAAAGTAACCATGTATATGAAAGAACTTTGCTTTATTCAACAAAGAATTGAGCTAAGTGTTACCAAACATTAGAGCGAAGCTGAACTCGCACCTGAGTCGGCTCTGGAGCATAAGGTGGAAGAGAGCCGACACCTCCGGCTTCTCCCCAACACTCAACTCTCCTCTCTCCCTACTTCTACATTTCTAAGTGGACAACATAGAGCTGATTTCTTCTCTTCCCCACTTCTCCATAGCATCAAATGAAGGTGAACACCTCCTTTTATAGTGTGCCGGGGAGAGTGAGTTAGTGCCACATGTAGGGACAAGCGTCACACAACCCCCCTCCAAAAGAGAATCCAAGGGGCATCCGAAGGGGGGTCGGCCGGCCTAGTGGGTCGGCCGGCCCACCAATTTTCGATCCACGCCCTCAATTTGGCATGGGATGTTCTATGGACGGTGTAGATTTATTCCCAATGCCGGTTTTGGTAGTTGGAGCCGGTAAAACAGCCATCTTGGTGAGTCCATGGATCCTCTCCAATGCAATATCGTCCTTAGGATCAAAACCGACTTGCATGGATGGTTGGGATGGCCTCTAGGTGTGTTTCTTGGCTTGTGGGAGAAAAACCGAGGCAAATTGACCAAAAGAAGGGGTCGGCCGACCTGGTTTGGGTCGGCCGGCCTGCCTGGTTTGGTCCGGTCTGGCTCGTCGTCTTCCGGAACTTCTTTCTCCCTCATCCGAGCTCCAAATATAGCAAATAATATATATGTTTCGATCGTCTCAATGAGCTCTTCATCATGGTGCAGTCCATTTTGCCATTTGATGACTTTTTAAAATATGTTTAATTCAAACTCCATCTTCTGTCCGATTTGCATACAGCCGATAAATCGTCTTTCCTTGTGTATTCCTGCAAACATGAGACTACATCAAAACTCGTGGAACTCACTAATGTTAGTCTCAATGTAGTTTAAATTTATTTATTTTGTAGATATGTTGATGGTCAAAAGTATATAAAATATTGCAAATAAGGACCGTCAACAATCATCTTATACAGTGTACCAGGATGGTAGAATAGCGAATCCACTCTAACCTAGTGACAACTTTTTCCGTGTTTGTCGGATTGAGGCTTCGAAGAAAAATACAATTTGTTTGATGGATGGTTTGGAAAGATGACACAAAACGATAGAAAACCTTGTTTTCTTTTGTGAGGGTGCACGTGATGTCGAAAGAAAATTTTGCTCATTTGCTCGAAAGTACTTTGCCGGTTGCTTTTGTGTCTCATAATACTTTGACTTTGCTCGCATACCCCAAAAATGTTTTGGCCAATTCGTATTTTGCCCTTTTAATATTTGACCATATTTTGGAAATCCAAAAAGAAAGAAATACAATCATACCCCTCCCTCCCGAATGTACAGTTGTCGTGATGCACTTCGAAGACTTGTAATTTTAGCAGTTCTTTGTTCCCTAAACTTGTCGTTTGTTCCAATGTTCCTGATATGCGTCAATGCAAAGAAAATGTTGGCCTTGAATCTGTGAAGATTTGGGAGAACGCAATCCTCATTGGAGGCTGCGGTTTCATGTTTATAGAAGCCGCAACCACGGCAAGGCATGTTACAACTTAAGGCACAAGAATAGAATCCCACCTTTCTATCTATACATGATTATCTATAAAGGAGGATTCTATCTATAGCCAATATCTTCTAATACAAGATATACTTTAACATTCCCCCTCAATCATAACTTGCACAAGTTAAGATTGTTCCTAAAATCCTTGAAACGATGAATAGCCTGAGCTTTAGTAAAACCGTCTGCCAATTGGTCACCTGACGATATGAATCTGATGTCTAATAGCTTGTTAGCAACCCTCTCTCGAACAAAATGATAGTCGACCTCAATATGTTTGGTCCTGGCATGAAACATGGGATTAGCAGAGAGATAAGTCGCCCCAATATTGTCACACCAAAGAATAGCTGCCGAGGACTGAAGAATACCGATTTCCTTGAGCAAAGTTTGAAGCCAAATAATTTCTGCAGTTGCGTTGGCCAATGCCTTATACTCAGCTTCTGTACTGGACCGTGAAACTGTTGCTTGCTTTCGCGCACTCCAGGAAATTAAATTAGATCCTAGAAAAACTGCAAAACCACTTGTAGACCTTCTGTCATCTGAACATCCGGCCTAATCGGTATTGGAGAAGGCATTGATAATATTTGATGAAGACTTAATGATTTGGAGACCAACATCAAGTGTCCCGCTAATATACCGTAAGATACGCTTAACGGCGGCCCAATGAGCTGAAGTTGGTGAATGAAGATATTGACATACTTTGTTAACTGCATAGGCAATATCAAGACGAGTCAGGGTCAAATATTGAAGTCCACCAACTGCGCTGCGATACTTGGTGCTGTCATCATTGTTCAGTGGATCACCCATAGTTAATGTTAGCTTATCTGAGGCAGAAAGAGGAGTGGACACGGCTTTACAATTA
Source organism: Raddia distichophylla (assembly GCA_005191435.1). Lineage (NCBI taxonomy): Eukaryota > Viridiplantae > Streptophyta > Magnoliopsida > Poales > Poaceae > Raddia > Raddia distichophylla. The sequence continues at coordinate 804,619 of SPJY01028224.1, read as the reverse complement.
ACCAAACCTGCACGTTTAATCAAATCACGTGCATATTTGCCTTGAGACAAAAGTGCGCCATCTGGAGTATGAGTGACATTGATGCCAAGAAAATAATGTAACTGGCCTAGGTCCTTGAGAGCAAAATCTGTGCGAAGATTATTTACCAAAGCTGACACAACATTGTCAGACGAGCTCACCACAATAATATCATCAACATATACTAACAAGTATATCGTGATATCCCCCTTTATGAAGAAAAATAGTGAATGATCTGCTTTAGAGGCCATGAAACCAAGATGTATCAACTTACTGTGAAGATGAGAGTACCAGGCTCTAGGTCCCTGCAGTTTTAAGCCATAGATCACTTTATCAAGTTTGCATATATGATTAGGGGCACACTTATCTTCATAACCGGGAGGTTGTTTCATATAGACTTCTTCTAGAACACCATGTAAGAACGCGTTCTGAACATCGAGCTGTCTCATACTCCATCCTTTGTTGACTGCCAGTGCGAGAATAAGACGAATGGTAGAACTTCTGACAACAGGACTGAAAGTATCTTCGTAGTCTATGCCATATCGTTGTTTGAAACCCTTTGCCACAAGTCGGGCTTTATATCGATCAATGGTACCACCTGATTTTCTTTTGATCTTATAGATCCATTTGCAGCCAATAACGTTCCTCCCTTGCTGATGTGGAACTAAGTGCCAAGTCTTATTCTTCATAAGAGCATCAAATTCATCATCCATAGCCTTTCTCCATTTTTCATTACACAAAGCTTCGGCCAAGCTTGTTGGTTCATCAGTGCTGCTCAAAAGTCCCCACCGAACTGTGCCATCTGTGCGAACTAGAGGTTTTTGGATATTATTTTGCAACCGTGTACGAGGTCCAGCACGTTCCACAGATTCAAGAGGCACAGGCAATCCATTGTCAGGCTGCACAGAAGATCCCAAGTGTGCCACATCGTTGCTAGCAACGCCAGTCATGCCCGGTCCTGATTGATTCACGCCATGGTCATGATTAGCTGGAGCCACCGATTGATTCCCCGTGTCGGTACCTGAGGATGCGCTGCCCGGGGAAGCTTCCCCTCCGAGATTTTCGGTCGCGCTATGCTGGGCGGGAAAATCTGCATGGGAGCCCATGCCAGCCAATGGAGTCCCTGGTGATGATATTTCATGTGCGGAAAAATTCTGTAAATTGTGATCTCCACTAGAATAATTGTTAGGAGCATTAGTCATAGGTAAAACATTATTTTGCATACCCCCAAAATCAGATAATGAGGAAGGAAGGAGAAGAATTTCCTGACGAAGCTGAGCACCGGCATTTGGGTTAAGCTGAGCAAAGGGAAAAACTTGCTCATCAAAGGTAACATCTCTTGAAATATAGACAAGGCCAGTGGAGACATCAAGACATTTGTATCCCTTATGCTGATTGCTATACCCTAGGAAGACACATTGCTTGGATCGAAACTAAAGTTTACGAAGCTGAGCACCGGCATTTGGGTTAAGCTGAGCAAAGGGAAAAACTTGCTCATCAAAGGTAACATCTCTGGAAATATAGACATGGCCAGTGGAGACATCAAGACATTTGTATCCCTTATGCTGATTGTTATACCCTAGGAAGACACATTGCTTGGATCGAAACTGAAGTTTAGGAGTATTATAGGGTCTAAGATTTGGCCAACAAGCACAACCAAAAACTTGAAGAGATGTGTAATTCGGTTTCTCATGAAATAAAAGCTCAAAAGGCGGTTTAAAACCAATTACACTGCTGGGTGTGCGATTAATAAGATAAGCAGCCGTGAGAAAAGCTTCACTCCAAAACTTTAGAGGCATAGAAGCATGAGCTAGAAGAGCTAAGCCAACTTCAACAATATGCCGATGCTTACGTTCAGCCGAATCATTTTGTTGATGAGTATGCGGACAGGAGACATGATGAGCAATACCAATTTTCTAGAAGAAAGAATTTAACCGATGGTATTCGCCACCCCAATCGGTTTGCATAGTCTGAATTTTACGATTAAAATGTCGTTCCACGAAATTCTGAAAATTGAGAAAAACTTGGAACACTTCAGACTTCTTTTTCAAAAGATAAATCCAGGTAAACTTGCTGAAGTCATCGATAAAGCTTACATAATACTCATGACTCCCTACAGATTTGGGAGCACGTCCCCAAACATCAGAAAACACAAGCTCTAAAGGAGCAGAGGATCTACTAATAGATCTTGAATAGGGCAACTGATGACTCTTTGCCTGTTGACAGGCATCACAGACCATGTCATTGTTCGACTCATGAACAAAAGGGAGATTATTTTCTCTAAGAATTTTACTAACAATCGGAAACGATGGATGACCAAAACGACTATGCCATCGAGATGAAGAAATAGTAGTAGTAGTAGCACAGGCTTGATGAGCAGCAGTTCTTGTAGGAATAGGATAGAGGCCACCGTGACTTCTACCTTGGAGTAGAATTTTCTTCGTTCCCTGATCCTTGACACAAAAATAGTCTTGATGAAATTCGAGATAGGCATTGTTATCGGAGGCCAAACGATGAACAGAAACTAGATTTTTCGTGGCCTTAGGAATATGAAGAACATTATTCAGATATAGATTGCGAGTGGGGGTACGAAAAATAGTTCGACCTATGTGACTTATGCTCATACCTGCACCGTTGGCTGTATGAACTTGTTCTTGACCATGATATTTTTCCTGAGTGGTGAGTTTCTCAAGTTTGCTGCTTATATGATCTGTAGCACCGGTATCCGTGTACCAATTTGTATCAATTCCATAAGAGGCAGTGGCTGCTGTCTTTTGAAAACCACCATCTTCACCGGTGAACGAGCGATCAAAGCGCTTCCAGCACGTTTGAACCGTGTGACCTTCTTTGCTGCATAGTTGGCACACTGGTCTTGGGCCATTGCCGCGACCACGACCGCCTCTTCCTCTGTTGTTGAAACGACCGCGGCCTCTTCCTTGATAGCCACGAGCACGACCACCACGTGAGGCCATGTTTGCCGAGGATTGAAAACCACCATCAGTGTGCTGATTTTGTTGGTTTAATCCTGCCTCATAAGACAGAAGCTGCGCATACAAATCACTTAAAGTGATATTATCTTTAGAAGTCATTGAAGAGACAAAACCATTATAATCAACATCAAGTCCAGCCAGGATATAAGACACAACGTCATCATCCTCAAGTTTCTTGCCTGCGGTAGCCATCTCATCGGCTAACCCCTTCATCTTGGTGAAATACTCCGCAGTAGAAGTATAACCTTTTTGTTCCCTGGCCAATTGCGAACGGATCTGAATAATCCGTGCCTTGGACTGCGAGGAATACATCTCGCTGATTGCCTTCCAAACTTTATGAGCACTTTCAAGATGCGCTACCTGCACAAGTACTTCACGAGACATGGTAGAAAGAAGGTACCTGTCGGCACCCGATTTACAATATCGGATTCCACCTGCGTAAACCCGTACTAGTCCCAAGGATCATTTCATGCATGCATGTATGCGGGCGGTCCATATCCATGCATATCGATCTATATTCTATGTATGATACAAGTCCGGCCCATGGTTTTTAGCCGGCCGTGGCATGCATGAATGAATACATGATGCATGCATGTCCTTTCTCATGCATATTTGCTAGTGAAGCTAAAGCATGAACACGTTGATGGCTGGCGATCGACATGTATGCATCGGCCGGCACTACCAGAGAACTGACTTTCCTAAGCGGTTGAAAAAAAAGGAACGGACTTTTACAAGCGGCTTAATAGCCCCAAACCAACCCTAAGCCAGGAGTGGATCTCTATAAGCGGTTGGGGGCACGAACCCCTTCTAACCGCTTCTAGAGGGTCCTTTTTCGAATAGATAAAAGGAAATCTCCCTCTATCTCATTGGATATCATGCGTGGGTGGGTTGGCTAGCTGGGTGAGGTGTGAATCATGAGGTCCTGGGTTCAAATCCCACCTCCCCCAATATTATTTGCCTTTTTACCATTACAAGCGGTTATAGGAAGTGCTTGTGATTCTCCGCCAGGCTATCAGTTGCTTGTAAACCTGGTAGTGCGGCATCAGTCGTACCGCTAACGGTATCGTACTGATATGGGAAGTTGCTTGTAAACCTGGTAGTGCGGTATCGTACTGATGACCGCCATATGTTTATGTTGACACTTCAGCTTTTCCTGGTGCAAGATATTATTTGCCTTTTTAGACAGCATTACGAGCGGTTATAGGAACTGCTTGTGATGCTCCGCCAGGCATCAGTCGTACCGCTTGTAACGGTATCGTACTGATATGGGAAGTTGCTTGTAAACCTGGTAGTGCGGTATCGTACTGATGACCGCCATATGTTTATGTTGACACTTCAGCTTTTCCTGGTGCAAGTGCAACCCGCAGACCAACAGGTAGAGCTCACAGTCACAGTTGAGGTGGCTCAATGCGAGGCGGCGACGGCCCAAGGACAGTAGCTAGCGGATGGTGCGGCCAGCGCTAGGTGGGCCTCCAACCCATGTGGCAGTATCATCAGATAGATAATTGTGAACCGGATAGGCCCATGCACGCCCTAGGCAAGGATGGAAGTACGGGCATGTGCCTAGAGTCAAGGTTATCAAAGGCACCATGAGGATCTAGGGTGTAGGGAACACTGCCAAGGTTTGTTCTCGATCGCGGACAAGGAGGTTGTAGACAACACTCTTGTTAGATTAGATATATGTATAGGGGTTCTTTTGCATTTGGTGCCCACCGCCCCGCCCTACCCCCGCATAACCGCCGTCCTGCTCCATCTCTCCCTCCACCTCCCATGCTCCCTCTCTCCCTCCGCCGCCCTTCCCTCTCTCTGCCTTCCCCATCGCCGCCGCTGCCACCGCCGAGTTCGACCAGACCCACACCAGCGGCGGGGTCGCCGGCCTCACCGCTGCTGCGCACGCCCTCTGCCAGAGATATTTCCTTACCTAGCCCCCTCCCCTCCATAGCCGCGGCCTCCTTCCCGCGCCGTCGCCCCCACCCCGGCGCCGCCGCTCCTCCTCGCGCCGCGCCCTCCCCACGCTCACCCCTCCCAGCCGCCGCAGCCTCCTCCCCACTGCCGCAGCCTCCTCCCTGCGCCGCCATGCAAGCCCTAAAGAGAAGGCCTCACCGTACCGCGCCACTCGCCAAGACACGCCGCCTTCGCCATCGCGGCCTCGCTCGCTGCACCGTCCGCCTCACGCGCACTGAGGGGGAGAGAGATGCGAGCAAAGAGAGAGTTGGAGAGAGAGAGACTTGCTGTCGAGGTCACTGCCCAGAGCTTCGGGAGAGACGATGTGCTGGGAGAGAATGTCGAGGTCGTCGCTTCAGAAGAGACAGAGCGGCTGTTCGAACTTCAAAGGGAGAAAGTGCCAATGTCTCCACAGATTTCTGCTATTTTTATCTCTGTTAGCATGCGTTGTTAATTTTTTTAGCAACAATGCAACATATGTGGATACCTCACGTTCGGGTATTCAGCTCACGGTCATGGCCTCGGTTCATGGCAGGATGATATGTTTGTTTCTCATTTTTGTTCACCACGTTTACATCTCTGTCTGGTGCGAAATTCACATTGCAGCCATGTCTTGGTCGCTCCTACCTGCTGCTACGTTAATGAACAATTTCTGGTTTCAGTTTCAGTTCGGGCTGCTTAGGAGGAATTTGTGCATGAGGTTCCTTCGGTTGGAGACATCTTTGCTTGTTTGTGCCTCGATGTGGATGAGTGATCAAAATTAGTTTTTTCCCTTTTTTCATTAAACTGCTCAATGAAGTCGACCTTTCTGTTTCGCTGGAGCAACTGATTGATGGTTTTCAGTGGTGTTTCGTCCTCAATCTGACCGAGAGAGAGGACAGAGGGGAACGGCGGCGGCGATTCGGCGAAGAAGGCGCGGCGCGGGGAAGAAGAAACAGGGGAAGAGGAGAGACGCTGACAGCGCGGGCCCGCTTGCCAGCGGCGCAGCGCTCGGGCGCAAGGGGGCGGCCAGCGACGGGGTGGGCCGGCGCACGGCTGCGGCTCAACCGAGAGAACAGAGAGACGGGGAAGGGAGAGGAAGAGGGCGGAGTGGGCCGGCACGGTTGCGGCCCATCCCGAGGGGAAAGAGGAGCGGGGGAAGAGAGAGGGAAAAGAGGGAGTGGGCCGAATCGGGCCGCGAGAGAATTAAAACCGTTTTGAATTTTCTGATTTCCAAAGATCTTATATTCTCCAAAACCTTTTTAACATAATACTTTTAGGAAATATTATTTTACTTTCCCAACAATATTTTTACTTTGGAGATTTTAGATGCACAAGTTATTACCAGGATGGTGCATGAAAAGATGAATATGCCATGATGCAATATAATAAATGATTAACATTTTTAAATTATGCATTTTAAGAAATTAATTAACGTGCCAAATTGGGTTTAAAAATTTGGGATGTTACAGTACCCTAGGACCTGCTGGTCCTTGACGATCCATGGAGAGAATTCTTGGTTATCCACCTTCTTATCATCATCAATAGTGAGCTTCTCATATGGTTTCGCCATGGTTCCATCGAGAAAGCCGGTTAGCTGTGCTCCACGCACAGCCGGCATGACTTGAGCGCGCCACACCAGATAATTATCTCTGGAAAATTTTTCAGATACTGGATGCCCTATGATTGTTGAAGACGAGGCCGACATCAAGGATGAGGAAGAGGAAGACGTTGAAGAAGACGCTATGGCTCAAATCTAGATCTGAGAATTTTGAGGAATAGGCTCTAATACCATGTGAAGATTTGGGAGAACGCAATCCTCGTTGGAGGCTGCGGTTTCGTGTTTATAGAGGCCGCAACCACGGCAAGGCATGTTACAACTTAAGGCACAAGAATAGAATCCCACCTTTCTATCTATACATGATTGTCTATAAAGAAGGATTCTATCTATAGCCAATATCTTCTAATACAAGATATACTTTAACAGAATCATGGAGCTGCTGTTGGATCATTCAAAGGACGATCGACAGGGGAATGGTGGGGTGGATGCAGAGTGAATGATCAACCGTTGACAATGTGAATAAAAGAATTCTCAACCATCATTATATCGTGTCCATACAGATACACGTAAAATTTGTAAAGCATGACACACGATTTCAACGGATGCATTTTAGGCTCTGTTCTTTTGGGTTGATCTGAACAGCTAAACGGCCGAAACGGCTGAATTTCGAGAGTTTCTTGAGGTAGTATCATATTCGGATCTATTTCGTTTGACTAGCTTTTTAAACGTAAGGATCCACCTTTAATACAACGAAAAAAAGACTAAAAAACTGAGCGTGTATTTTTTCAAAACGTAGATAAGTCATTAAGTTGGAAAGAACTGGGTCTTAAGTTATGGAAGGAGAAAGGGATACGATCGTCTTTGCATTTCTTGTATTTTCAAAATATGGTCCAATATCGTAGGCGTGATCCCACATTTCTACTAATCAAACTTCGAGAAACTTGCATCACTGAGGAAGGTGGGCTACTGGAGTCACGGGCCACCTGGACAAGCTCACTAGACCGAATTGAGCCCAGCCCAGCAATATAAACTCAACAAACAGAAAGTAACTCCCAGTAGCGAGTAGCCCACCATAGCTGGAGGCCTGCTCGCCTCTCATCCTCTCCATCTACCGTCTTTCCCCGTACTCGCCGGTGACTCGACGCCCCCTTCTGCCGGCCACAAGCCCCGTACGCTGCCGCTATCTCGCTCTCCACCGCGGCAGGTAAACCGGAACGCCTCTTCTCATAACCCAAGAAACTGCTGCTTACGACGTTGCCGAAGCGTTGGGGGGTATCGGGATGGTTGCATGACGAGGGGTGATTCCTGCGCGGGATCAAAACGGGAGAGCGGTGTGTCGGTGATGGAGAGCTCGAGAAGCTTCCCTCAGAGCTGTGATGTGATGCGATTCTTCTGTGCTTCGAGGTGTAGACTCCTCGTAGTTGGGCCTCTTGCTTTGGTATGGAATGGTTTGTATCGAGGTGGCTTGAGTGGAAACCTGGATTGTGTGCAAATCTAAGTCAGTTTGGCTAGTGTTTTTTTGTCGTCGTTAAATTTTCTAGACAGAGTTGCTGAAAATTTGATGTTTCGAGCTAGTAGAAGTAATTTAAATCTCCTTTGAATAAATTCTTGTGAGAGTATAACCGGTTAACATTTGTGGTTCAGTATGCAAAATACTACCTTTTATCTGTTATAAATGTGAGGTTGAGGTTTTGGGGGGGTGTAACGCGCTGCAGTTGGGGGATCAGCGAGTTGGACCGAGATGTTGGGCCACGAGCGTCCGCCCCGTCCGGACGTCCAAGTTAAAGCATTTTCGAATAGTTATTACAGTTTGTTTACTTGTTACTATCCCAGATCTATCATTTGCATTGTGGCATTGTGCTATTTTCCAATCTTTTGGCTATTATTCACAGTATGGTATAGTCACTGATAATTAAATTCACAAAGCTACGATGCAGGTGCTCGTCCTGCTTCATGCATATGGTTCAGGAGGCGCTCGTCCGTCAGCTACTGCTTTGCAACTTCAAGGCTTCCCTGCCAAAGTATTTATAACAAGGAGAAGTCCTCCAGGAGCCCCATTATGTCATTTGTCAGTGACATGGCAACTAAGGATGTGGCCATACTGACGAAGAGCGTTTCTCTTGCTGGTTTTATGGCGAGACAAAAATGTCAGTATAAGAAGCAAAATACGCTGGACTTCCAGTCGGTGATTAGTGTTTTACTGTTTGTTTCTGTGAATGTACTAGAGTTAACAAATCATGCATTTCATGCACCGGTGAGATTGCTTCATTGAGAAGTACAACCACACTTCTCTCGTCTCATGGTCTCTTATGGAAGATAATTATCAGTCTTGAGACTTCAACATTTGTTATACCTATCTTCTGCAGATGCAAGCAATCACTGTAAAATAGTGGAAAACTTTGTTTTTGTTCGTGCTAGATATCAGTGAAGGAAATTAGTGTTCTTCATGGTTCATATTACCAGTAGAGAACATTTGGCTCTAACAGTACAGAATTTGAAATGAGTGTGAGTTGGTATCATGTACAATTGGAGGTATGGTACTCCGATTGACCACACAGCATGACAATGTCGAAACATATAGTGTTCTGCATCTGTCTTCCATGATGTATACTGTTTATGACCATGGGGATTTAAATATCAGGCCATGTAACTCTTTAGAGCACTTTCAGTCCCAGGCTGTGACACTTCAGCATTCAGCAATAGCGTACGTAGAAATCAGAAAGATGACAAAATCCTGGCAACATCATGAACATACTTCTAGTTGTGGGAAAGCCATGCAAACTGAACAAATCAGTTAAACAGCTAAACAAATAGTTGCCATTGTGGAATCAGAAGAAGCAGAGATTCAATAGAGTGGCTAGCAAGCAACATTGTAAGTCTCCAGCTGTTATATCTGTTGGCCTCATAATAAGAGTTGATCTCATCCTGCAACTACTATTGGTAAATTTGAAGCAAATGCTTGCTGCAACATTGAAAATTTCTCCAATCAGCAGTGAGAAGATGGCAAGCAGGAGCAAGACAGTTTACAAGGAGTATAACAAGGGAATTGTGTATGCCAATAATCCACTATTGTTTCTACCAATCCTGCAATATGGTATGGATCATGCGTCATGAAAGTATACCACATCATATTGTTTAACCTATCCGATTACTCTGAGGAATATGTCGATTGGTTTCATAACGAGAGCTTTGGTCAGGCTCTGAAGCCAGAAGGGGCCACCCTTCCACATGGGCTTCTATAGCACAAATGACAAATGTAAACAACGGATGAGCCTGAGAAATATAAATGTAAAAAAAAATGATATTTTTTGCATTTATCTTAATTCTATTGTTCAAATTACATAAAATTTATTAGAGTTATATCATACCTTTTAAAATTTTTATTGTGTACTCATCTGCCAGCTTCCGCACAGGTATATCATTAACTTTTAATGATGTCTTACCATATTTTGGGTTGAATGTACTCTCAAAGAAAGCTGCACAGGTTTTCGCTGCTAACAGTTTGGTGCAAGTCAGTCATTCAACTCATTATTTTCATGAGCTTATTTTCTTTATTTTTTTCTTTCAAGAAGCATGGAATGACTTTCCTTCCTTACTCTGTGACCCCTATTTTCATATATATACTACAATATTTTTTCAGCTATAGTTTAGTATTCTTTTAACCTAAAATTTAGGGCATTATCTTGGTTATCAGCCCGCTTTCAGTTGTCACTCTTTGTTGGGGAACAACAATAATTAGCTTGTTTGCCTCGTTCTTCCTTGGACAGAACCATGTTCCCCCATCCATTGAGTTGCAATGATCCATCTTTATTTGCACACTCAATTATATCGGTTCGATTTGTTATATATTTTCATGGACACGTCTAGAACAAAAAACCAAGATGCATGGTATGGTTTACTGCTATCGGCATTTCTTGGCAGCAATTTTTTTCCATGGTATTGATTGAACTATGGAAAAATATTTGAAAGCCCCCTTTAGTACCAATCAATCATCTTAAAAGACCTTTTACAACTCGATTTACATCAATAAAAAGTCCATTTTACCCATCAATTATGATGATATCGACGCTCAACCCCATGGCTTTAGAAATTGGGTATCCGGTCCCCTGAAATACGTCAAGTGGTGTGAATACCCTCCGCAAGTAGTTTGGAGGGCGGTTTTGCCACCGTGGCAGCCCCTATCGAGTGGTATTAATTGTCACATATACTCGCACATGGCATTTTAATTTTATAAAAATGTTTTTTACAGTGGAAAAACTGTGTAGGAGGTGGCGGCAGGCATCATGAGGCTGCAGGAGGTGATGCTCGTGGCGGCGACATGGAGCTCCTATCGGGCTTGCTGTGGCAGCGCTGGTGTGGGGGAGATTGCAACCAACATTGTGACTTTGTGAGGGCACTGGAGACGTGGATCTGTGGTCGTGTGCTTATGGTGACATTTGTTGTCGTGGCGGCGACAATGTCTTCATGGTTGGGTTCACCGCTTCCATAGACATGTCGTGCTTGGGGAGGCGTCAGCGAACGTTGCAGGGGTGACGAACAGGGAGCACAAGCCACCTTCCTCACCACTGCCGCCGTGTCATGGTCGGAGCGATGGTGGCGAGCGACGTATGGGCTGCGGGGGACGGTATGACGAAGGAGGGTGGTGGTCGTGGAAAGGTAGGAGGGACAGTGTAGAGAGATGGAGAAGAAGATAGACTCAAGAGTGACATTTGGGACCCGCTGTAAAAATATTTTATAAAATTAAAATGCCATGTGTATGAGTACATGCGGCAATGCCGCTCCACCTGGGCTACCATGATGGCAAAACCGCGCCGGAGGGGGGGTATTCGCAAGACCGAATACCCAGTTTTTCATACCAAGGGTTGAGTGTGCACCATCATAGTTGAGGGGATAAAGTAGACTTTTTACTACATGTAAATATCCCCTACAAGTGAGTATGCTAGACTAATAATACCCTCAACCCGGTTTTCTCACCACGTATCTGCCACACGAGCGCCCCATGTCTTTCCTTTTTGTTCTTCTCTTTTTGTTTTCTTTTCTTTTTTGGCTTGTTACAGTTTGACCCATAGATCCATTTTGGCTTGCTATAGTGAAGGAAAGGAAAGAAAGAAAAAGAAAAGAAAAAAGAGAAAAAAGGAAAGACATGTGGCGTTGACGTGACTGACATGCGGAGAGACAATCGGGCTAAGGGGTTATTCGTCCACCATACTCACTTGCAGGGGGCATTCAGATATTTTCCCTTGAAGCATTGAAGTTGGTTGGGAACAAAGATATTTCAGTCATACTTTAAACTGAGCAAGAGATGTACTCTATGCAAACAAATCACTTGGGAGAACCTTGATATGATAACTTGTAAACAATGAATGCATGACACACTTTTCCTTTTGAAACTGTTTCATTTGGGTTCTTGTGCTCAAAATGTCATCACTTAAACGCTTACTATTCTTCAAATCTTGACTGTTCATGTGGGCCTATGCCCTCAACTCTATTAGCAAAGGTTTAGCTCAAGGGTCATGTATTTTTCCTATATTTGATTTATTTTCTATATCTATATGAGCCTGATATGTCCAACCTAAGTTCACTTGGTACCAGATTGCATTTTTGCTGGTAATGCACATAAATCAATCTGCTAAAACCAGCTAAACCCGCCACTTCATGTTGAAAGGTACAGAGGTCAACTAGAGCTATCCAAAAGCTGGATGGTTTGTTTTAGTTGAATAATGTTAAAACAAAAGTTTTCAAAATTTCTTTATTTTTAAAATGAAGGCTTTAGTTGATTATATTATGACTTTAAAATGTTGTGAATTTATGCTCAGCAGAAGTGAATAGGACCAGTTTTGAATTCGCTGCAAATTTGCTTTTTACCCAGTAATGCCTTTGGTAGGTTTAATTTACATATTGAGAGTAACTATGTTTTCATACACAAAAAACAATATACCTTGGAAGAGAAGTAATGGAACCCTTGCTACTTTTCTTGTATTGGTAGTTAATTATCACCGTATAAGAAATGAGCATGCCATTTTATAAAATTGCTGTCCCTAATTAAGGTGCACATTTGGCATTTATTTTGAATTATATATTTCACTGAAAGTTTATAGAATTATTAGATTATGTATTATGTCAGTTAATCAATTGATGCCATTTCCCCCTCCTATCTAGAAAACCTATTATTTTGGGACACATGTACTCTAATTTTTAACGCTCTGTTTTTATGTTTTTTTGAGTAGTTAGATTGGATACATTAAAATTATATTTGTAGAATTCAGTTTGAAAAAATTATATGTTGATTGAATATTTTCAATATTGTGTGATGAGATGATTTTCCAATTTACTGGAGAGTGGATTGTTTATGAGTTTATAATAGTCAAGTGGATTGGGTAAAGTAGACATAAAGGTTAATTTTCAAAAACTTCAAATTGCTAATGTGAATCTGTGTACTCTTTTTAAGCAATTTTTTAAGCCAGATGATCATGACGAGTCCTTGGCAAACAAAAAATGCAGGGCAAAATTAAAAATGTGAGCTTGATTATGTGATGTTGCTTACAAATTAGTAAAAGAAACAAGGTCAACCTTTTCATACTTGCAATTAAAAGAAGCAAGCTCAAACTTGCCATATAGGTAAAAATTAAGGTGATATCAAATATAAAAATTGAGTTGAAAAAAAGAAGAAGATGATATATGTGAAAAATCTTGGACAAATAATTGTGAGTCTGGTATATCTTTTCCGCTCAAAACTAGTATCTTTCTCACATGGGCATATTTTTTATATATTATATATTTATTGCCTACTTGTCTGTATTTACATGTCCATGAGCTTATTGTTTTCTTATAAACTTTTTTACTCAACAACTAGTAGTTAATACTTGACTATGGGGCAATTCATGAATTTTTGGAGTGTGGAATTGATTTGCTATACTATTTGTATTCACCTTGGATAATTAGTACTGCTTGGTAGGTGTGCATTTCGTAGCATTTTTGCATGGTTCCTTGATGTGTGTTTTGTCAAAGGGGGAGAGTTAGAGTTGCATAAAGTGCATGTGTGCATTTGTGAGTTATTGCATTAGGTTTATTTTAAGGACATGTGTCAAGGGGGAGAAGAGCATGTGTCAAGGGGAAGAGTATAAAAGAGATAAAATGAAGCGAGATTGAATTTTAATGGGCGTATATATATATATATATGATTGATTTTGCTGAAAAAGGAACTAAGAAGAAAGAAAAGAAAAGAAAAAAAAAAGAAAGAGCACGTATGCATGCAGGTGGTGTATGCGTGTGTATGCTGTGCGTGTGTATGCTTTGCGTGCAGGCCGGCGGCTGTGCATGCAGGCCGAAGCTGCGGCAGGCGGCCCAGCGCGGCGTGCCGGTCCAGGAGGGAGCACCGGGGCGTGAGCTGGCGCGTGGGCTGGTCTAGGAGAGGTGCGGCCCAGGTGGGAGCACAGCAGGCCGAATATGAGTACGAATTAAGCCCGAGATAGATTCGTGATTTTTACACTATATAAAGGGACGGAGAGGCTCGGGATTAAGAGGAGTTTTTAGGGTTTCCACGTGTTAATGACGTCTACGAAAATAAGAGAAATTTCAGAGGTGATTAGAAGAGATTAGAGAGATATTAGAGGAAGATTAGAAGAGATTTTATCAGGGAAGAGAGGCAGATGAGCAAGGGGTTGTGTTAGGCTTACAGAAGCTGTAGCAGGGCAGTAGACGTTATGTGAGGCGTAGCCAAGAGCTGTTGCAGAGCAAGGTAACACAGACTAGAGCAGATCTGTACTTCTTTGTAAAAGGATTTGATTGGAGAGGAGCGTCCGGAATCATTGCCCCGCAGACGTAGGCAGGTGCCGAACTGCGTTATCAAACGTGTGCGTCTCTGATATGCTGTCTCTAATCTTGCATGAGTATCTACTTCCATCGATTTGCTTCCGCTAATTAGGGGTATTTAGCGCCTATGATCCTACATTATACATCCATAATGTTATAATATTGTTAGTTTTTTAATAAATCAAAATGATAATTAATAGTCAAAGTTGCATCTAGGGACAATGTCAATGTCTAAAACGACAACTTCTCATGCCTAGAGGGAGTAGTTATAGTAGTTAAAATTGAGAGTTATCCTGCATGCATAGTTGCATACTATGGTGATGTATGTTTGCGAAAAGAGGAACTAAGATTTAGTAGTCATTCAAGGCTTGGATGCAATCTATAAAAGAAGAGTATATCTTTGATTTTCATTCCATGGAATGGCATGTTGAAATTAACTAATATAATGATATATGAAGCTTCTAACCATTTTGAGTGGCAGTAACAGTGTCAAAATGTAACAACTAGGAGGGAAATGGGGAGCATGAGGCCACCAAGCCATGGTACTAAGCCCTCATCAGAGGGGCAGGGGTTTGATCATACACTAGCAGTTATACTTACCAACGCTTTGCAAATGGGTGGTTGGCTGGTCTACGCTTGCAGAAATGCTATGTCAGACTTGATTTATCTTTGATATAAGTATATATGCCAATAAATTAAATCCAGACAGTGTTATACAATTGAGTGCCGGTCAGACCATTCCAGTATTTATTAGGCTGGTCCATTTGTATGTACATGGCGAATTGATGCTTATACCATGTTTCCTTGGCATCTTCCCAAATTTTGATAGACCAGAGTGAATAATTCTTCCATGCCTTGTCACTTTTACACTTTGGGTTTGGTTAGGATAGTGATGTCTTCATTAGATATTTCAGCGGATCACTTATCTTTCCAGGTTTTTGGGACTTGGTACTAAAATCATAAGTTTTTTAAGTAAGACTTATGAATTTAACTTGTCTATTAATTATTAAACATAAATATGTGGAATTGTTTACTTCAATACTCATTTCTACAATCTGAGTGCATAATTTCCTGTTTAATCATGTGTTTGATGATCATTTTCACTTCCATAATTGAAATAAACCATCTTTCATTTTTCACAAATTGCCTGGGGGAACCGTGCACAAGACAATATGTACGCTATCTTTTACCATCAACCTGGCAATGTCATGATTCAATTAATGGTGTATACAAGTACTATAATTTGAGCCATTTTAGGTAGATCTGGCTGATGACAGCGGCAACATCGCAGAGTAACTTAATGCA
The DNA here is from genome assembly GCA_005191435.1 of Raddia distichophylla. Lineage (NCBI taxonomy): Eukaryota > Viridiplantae > Streptophyta > Magnoliopsida > Poales > Poaceae > Raddia > Raddia distichophylla. The sequence continues at coordinate 789,010 of SPJY01028224.1, read as the reverse complement.
ATATATGCTTTACAATCTTAATTAAGATGACATCGCCGGATTGATTCGAATGAGATTGAAGCAAAGGGCAAAGTTAATGCTGAGGGACCAGTACAGCTATCCTACTTGACATATTTAATGCATGCTTTTGCAACATGGGAGGTCCTAACCAGCTACTGTGTGGCACCACAAGGTATATCAAGGCGAAACTTGTATGACTTCTCCGAAATTTAGGAGCAGTGGTGTCATTTCCCTAACTAAATCATGAGGACATTATAGATGTAATAGTTTGTTCTGCAGGACATATTAGGAACATTATTTGTGATATTTCAGTTTGTTGATTTTAATGCTTGGAACCTATTTTGATAGATGGAGGCCCAAATTGGTAAGCACTTTTCTCTGCTATAAGGACATGATGAAAAAGGCAGACTAATCTGTTTATTTTAAGCATCCAAATTTAATAGGGAAGTTCACTTCACTATACAGGCATTGCTTTTGTTTCTGGACATCATTGAATTTCATCACTAAGGTCTTAATCAGATGTCATTTTATCATTTTGCATGTACTACTAAATGTAGCGCCATTGTTGTTTTCATAAACATCCTAGACCTCAGACTAGTGTATGCATCGTTGGCACTTGGCAGCTAATATCCGCATACTGTTAATATTTTTCTTCTGACATGATTGTACCTTATGACTGACCAACTAACTTACTGGGCCCTCCCGCATTGACTGCATGCTTTACCAACCTTTAGAACCAACCGTGAAGCTGATTCGCGCTTCATTGCTCCTATATATGTGTGTTCTGAAAATTAGGAATGGGAAAGAATATGGGGACCATGATCTATATCATCCATTCAGTCCCTTCTTTTTCATTAATATTTCATATATGATGTTACCTTGAATACATTTTTCTGGTTGCTCGTGCTAGCTGGATTAGCATCACAGTTAAAGGCACCACGTACTAACACTGAGGCACTCAAACAGCATAGCTTGAAGCTGGCATGGTTTCATTTTGCCTTGTACTGCATACTACTATGTGGATGAACATTCATATGCCATATGTTGTCGATCTTATGCACTACTATCTCAGTTTAGTTGATCTCCATCCGTGATTCTAGCCTGACTAGAACAGTTCCCTGGACACTATGTGAGGAAAAAGAAGACTTCGTTTCTTGAATTAGCTAACTTGGCTGATTGTTATCATTTATCTCCTTGTTACATATCTGCATTTACTTCAATGATAATACGAGCCTAGTAGCTTTCATTTATTTGTTGTACTCTTTAACGTATGTGATGGTCCATGTATTGAGCGTTTGAGTTCATCAGCTCTCTTGCATGATCGATCGATGTCTATGTACAATAATAGTTTCAGAGCATTTGATGGTTCCCTGATGATGACCGCTCTCATGTATTACATGTATTAAAATAATATGGCCTATGCCAGGCTGCCATCACAGGAGGAATGAAAAATGCCAGATTGTTTTCAGTAAATTATGTTTTGCGTCTCGTTTGTCTATACCAAATAATTTCCTATATTGAATTTTGTTTAGTTATAATTATTCATTGATGCACCTCAGTTAGCCTTATTATTTAGGCTGAATTTTTTTACTCATTGCTTTAGGCTGACTGGTAAGTTGACATCCTTGTTGCCTGCTGCCTGTACTGCTTGTATTGTGACTTTAAAGTTTGATCTGTGTTTTCTTCCCGGCTGTAAATGTGCATGGCATACATGTCCAAATAATTGTTTTATATTCGTACGGCACATCATACATACCATTATTTTTTTGAGCAAACATACATATCATTATTAGTAAATCGTGTATGCTACATTGCTACTAGTTTACTACTAGGTAAGAATCAATCAATAAATAGTACAAGTCTGGGTTGAGCCCACTGCCCCTCTCCAACTTGCCACGTGGCGCCTCCCTGCCTCGCGAAGCCCACGTCGCCCCGTCACCGCAGCCGTCCGATCGTGTTCACCACGAGATCCAGCCATCCATTGGTTTGTTTATCTATAAAACGATTTTTTCCGTGCTTCTCTCGGCAGCTCTTAGCCAGCCACCCGCGGATACATACCATTATTTTTTTGAGCAAACATACATATCATTATTAGTAAATCGTGTATGCTACATTGCTACTAGTTTACTACTAGGTAAGAATTAACGTACAATGTGCTGTATTGCTGTTTGCCTGTCGTTTGTGCCTTCTTCGGGCTAGCTAACATGTACGTGGCACACTGGCAGAAATGTTCAAAAATTATTTTCTATTCATAAAAATCATGCATATTATTGTTTGTAAATCTTGGGCACTACTAATTTGCTACAAAGTAACAAACAGTGCTTACAGATAGATGTTTATCTTGCAGAAAAACGTCTCATTCAGTCATTCACAAATATCGTCTTCACCATATTCATTTGATGAGAACCCAACAGTGGTCTGAAAGCAAGAACGAAGGAAGCAAAAGGGGTACACAATTACAAGCTGTTTATTTCCATTTATTATTAGGAGATACCACTGAGATATACTATATATGTAGTCTGCTATGATGCTGATTACATATAAGCAAAGCCTTCACCATTGTGACTATCATGACGGGGACGGCGTATACATAGATACAAGTAATTAAGTAAGCCTTTAATACATACACAAAGCTTAACTTCACACAGTAGTAATTGGTCTTATCATTGTTTAAATTCCTAAGTTGAATTGGATGTACGTACGTAGTGGTAGTAGTGGAGTATCATCTGGAGCGATCTTAACTGCGTGTGCACCAACCACCCTACCAGATCCTTGATATGGGATGGTGACTTGATCTCACCTTTTAACCATGCGTTTTTAATTTTCTTTTCTTCTTCTTCAGATGACGAGGCTGCCGCCCGCGTCGTCGTCTCCGCCATGCAGCAGCAGCCCATGTGACGGCGAGGCCGGGCTGCTCCGGCTCAGCAGCTCCTCGATCATCTGCAGCGCGATCCTCTCCTCGTCGTCCATCGCCGGCGGCGGCGACGGCGAGCCGGTGGTGGAGGTGGACGTCGTGGTGGTCGTCGTGGCGGCGCTGTCGCTGGGCGTCGGCTGCTCGTCGACGGCGGCGGCGGCGGCTGCGGTGTCCCTGTTGAGCTCGACGGTCATGACCCAGCTGGAGTCGGCGCGCGCGCCGGCGCGCTTCTGCCAGACGCCAATGTGGGACTTCTCCGGGTCGAGGCGGAGGCAGGTGAGGGACGGGGACGGCGTCTTGCAGCACTTGCGGAGCTTGGCGCTGAGGATCTGCGACAGGCTGTTCCCGCCGGCCGCCGCCGCGCCGGAGGAGGAGGAGCCCATTCCGGCGCCGCCGCGGGCGTCCCGCGCCGCCGCGGGGGGCAGAAGCTCCCCGTTGGCGTTCCTCGGCACCGGGAAGTTGGTCTTGGCGTTGCGCCCGCTCATCAGGATGGCCGCCTCGTCGTACGCCCGCGCCGCCTCCTCCGCCGTCTCGAAGGTGCCCAGCCACACCCTTCTCTTACTGCAAGTACCCATGCACGCACACGCACACGCACGCACGCACGCACGCACGCACGCACACCCGCGCATTGCCATTTCCATTACTCAATCAACACGCCGTGAAAAAGAAAGCAAGAAAGCTTCATGCATGAAAGCAACAACAGCGAGTCAACAGCCACACCTAAGCTAGCCACGCATCAAAATGTGTCTATCAAAAGAAGAGTAGATAGCATTATAGCAAGTTAATTAGCTAGCTAGCTCGCCACTAGCCAGTGAGACATGCAGTGCTCAGAGAGTGAGGCTAGCTTACAGGAGAGGGTGCCTGATCTCGGAGACCCATGAGCCCCAGTGGCGCTGCCTCACGCCGCGGAACTTCTTCTTCGACTGTACCATGTTCTCCTCCCTGCCTCGATCCCTCTGCAGGATGATCCTCTGGTAGGGAAGGGCGGCAGGCTGCAGAAGGGAGGAATGGGCTAGCACTAGCAGCAGGGGCACTGTCTGCGTGTCTATGTGTGAGCCTGCATCTGCCTCTGCCTCTGCCTCTGCCTCTGCCTCCAGAGGAATGGGGGTGTGGGGAGGAGTAAAGCCTTGGTTTCAGTGAATATAAACTACCCACTCCTGTACTTGTCGATCCCTGCAGTGCAGCGTTCAATGTGGCTTGCTAGCTACACACCATATATGGTCACATCTCACATGTGTGATGAGAGTGTGCGTGTGCCGAGAGAGGGAGAGTGAGTGTGTGTGGAAGTGGCCAGGTGGTAATGTCAAACTGGTAGTACATCTGGCTTGCGTTCCACGTATCTGTCAAAGTGTCAATGGCTGGGGGGCCTGGCATGCTAGTTGTACTCTACTAGGACTAGGGAGTACAGCCACCGTATGTTTCTGGTCAAATTTCCTTTGGCCATCACGCAGTACACTACACATAACTTAACATGCATGCAAACTTACTGCCGCTAACTTGCAGTGCAGGGTGATCCATGCATGCAGGGAGGTTGGGGCTGTTGGGTGGTGAAGTGCATGGAAGTCTAGAGACAGAGAGAGAAGGAAAAGACTCTTTGGTGTGTGTGTGAGAGAGATCAAAGATAAGCTTACAGAAAGACAAGGAAAAGACTCTTTGGTGAGACTTGAGAGGAGAGAAGGGACCCTCTCATGGGCTGCTGGGGTGGGTTGTCGGTGAACTGTGGCGAGGGGCATAACCACCCTCTCTGCCAGTACACCGGTAATAAACTCCCCCACCTACGCCCTTGGCGACCTCATTTATGGCGCGGAGCCCTCGGTGGATCGAGCCCTCCCTCTCCCTCCCGGTGAGCCGAGCTGAGCTTGAGCTTGAGCTGATCTGAGCCATGAATCCATCCATCACTGCCTCTTATTGCTAACTAGCTGGTTGTCGCTTGTCGCCACTCCTCACTCGCTCACCCACTGCATGCATCTCTGCATGCTTGCATGCATATGCTGAACTAGCGAGTGAAGAATCTAACTTGCCACATCCATTTTTGCTGTCCATTTGATCACCTGCAGACGTGGAGACTGGCCGAAACCGTGCACCGCTGCAGCAGTAACACTACTGCTACTGCTGACGACAGTTGAGCGAAGACCAGAACCGGACATGATGGATATGGTAAAAGCTGATCAAGCAAGCGGTTGATCGACGAGGAATGCATTCATGCACTGCTGGTTTACTACGGAGTACTTCCCAAAGCCATGTCGCGATGAGGCACTTGCAACTGCATGCAAAGCGGTTGGCCGGCAATAACTCTGTCTTGTGATCCATCCAATGCACGCATGCACTCAATCAATCAATCAACCAATCAAGCATGCATCCATCCATCCATCCATGGCGCATCGGCGGCAGCTAGCAGCAGGGAGCTCTATCGATCCTCCGTAGAAAGGTGAATCCGAATTAATGGCGGCGCTCGTTCGTTGCCCTTGTCCAGCCGAATTCAATGGAGGTGCTTTTACAGTTCGACCGGGGCTCCACCCAGATACGTGTGTCAGACTGTCAGTGAGTTCTTGCAGCATGGAAGCTTCTGCTGCTGCTGCTGCTGCTGCTGCTGCTGATCGATCTGTCGTCGTACGTGCGTGCTCGGTACACACATGCACGAACCCTTTGTTTTCTTTTTTTCACATGGAAAGTGCAGGCAGGTCGAGGTGGTTGCCCAGGACTGTCAGGACCTGCTGTCCCGCAAGCACACACGGTTAAAAAGAAAGGTGAGCAGTTGCACACTCTTGGCAGTACAACGCCGGTACTCCTCCCATGGATTTGCTGCTATGCATGAATGCATCCTCAGTGACCACCACTCCAGCTGATTACTGTCACTGGCGATCGATTTGCTCCATGCATGTGAACTCCTATCTGTATCTGCTTACATTGCTACTGGCATATGGTGACATCCATCATTGGTGGTTTCTCATTTTCAGCAGGTTCACATTTCATACAAGAACGGTGGGGTCGAGTTGATCTTGAGCTGGCGGCGAAGTCTGCAAAAGGCAATGGCATTGGTGTGCACACACCGCACACATCGTCGTTTCAGCTTTCAGAAGCTGCATTCGCATGCACCCGGCATCCACCCATGGAGTGGTTGGCGACTTCCCAAAGCCTCATCTCGGAGTTAAACTCCCTGCTTAATTATGTAAGCAGTGTCGTGCTCCCGTGCCCAGCACTCAACATCAAGTACGTGCGCGCGGTGATCCGGTGCAGGCAGGAAAGAGGACTACGTACACGGCATGCCGGCACGGGAAGGAGGAAGAGTAGTTTTGCTATACTGGTTCTGGCACTGAGCTCTCCACTGCCACACTCACTTGACACACCCCAAGCTCTCAAGTCTTAACCTGCTAATCCTTCCTCTAAAAGCATCCAAGAGAGACAGCGCAATAAAGCTAGTGGTAGTAGTGGTTTTACTGGCCTTCATTAAGCTGCCTGTATTAAACTCTAGTGGGGGCTTTCTCGTGCATTGGTCAGCACCAAACGCCACTCACTGCTGCCACTGGTACCAGTGGTACACACGTAGTACCGCCTCCTTGGGCACATACAAGGAAGAAAAGGGGATCGGTCGATCTTGGGCTGGATCCCTCTGCACTAGTTGCTGGCTTGTTCAAGGTTCAGCTTCTACGTATAATGTAAGGACTCCTTCGAGTACATTACGGAGATGCAGTATACTGTGGTCCGTGGTAGTTAAGTTTAGATTTTTGGAGCTCTTTTAGGTACACATAGGTTGGTAAATATGCTAGGACAATAATATAATTTAGATCTAACTATTTACTCACTCCGGTCATAAATAAATATTTTTTGGAACATTGATACGGCTAGTGGTGTGAATTGGGTCGTAACGTGCAAGCCCGGTCTAGGCCCGTCGTGTCTAGGACCGGTGCAAAACAGGCCAGCACGGCCCGGTTAGCACTTCGGGCTGTGCTGGGCCAGCACGGAGTGCCAAATCCTAGGCCTGGCACAGCCCAAAAGCACGGCGGGCCGGCCCGAGCAAGGCACTAGTGACAAAACAGTAGGCAAAATGCTTTTTTAGAAATTCATGTGTTGTTCAAATAAAAAAGTTGTCTACATAAAAAAGATGTGTCTCAAAATTATCTACAACTTTCGTGTTCAACCGAAATTCATCTGGGCAACAGAAGACCTTGAAAATGGCAAATTACCGAGGACGGTGTCGTCGACCCTAAAGCAGGCAGCGAAGAACATAATTTCTATAAATTCATACGTTGATCAAATGAAAAAGTTGTCTGCATGAAAAAGATGCGCCTCAAAATTATCTACAACTTTCATGTTGAACTGAAGTTTATCCGAGCAACAGTAGATCTCGAAAAATGTAATCTACTGACTTGTGACTTGCTTCGGGCCGGGCCGCGTGGCACACCGTGTCTGGTTTCTATGCCCGGCTCGGCACGCCATTTGGGTTGTGCCAGCCCGGCCCATCTTTTTTTCGTGCTGGACCGTGCTTTGGGCAGCCTTTTTCGGGTCGTGTCCAGGCCGGCTAGACGGCCCAGCCCAAACTCCTAGCACTAAATACGGCCTCCAAAATACACCTTTGACCACTGGTTACTTTCACAACTCATTTATTAGACCCACCAGATTATTATATTATAAAAGTTCTCTTTAGTATAAATCTAAATATATGACCTTCACACGTTCCACCTACATAGCTTAAAAGATATTCGTATATAAAATTTGGCTTGTACATACCTTAAAGTTAAAATGACGTATTCGTGAAGGAGTTTTCAGAGAGCTTCTGACATCGGAAAGCACTACTATAAACTATTGTAGTAGTGTAAATAAATACTTTAATAGTAGTATAAATACCATATCAGAACCATCCGATTAGGAGGATTACAGATACATGTCACTCGGGTGTGATATCAAGCTCGCCGGCCGGCAGGCAAGCCGTGGCCGATGGAAATCCGAGGTGACCGACGTCGAAGGGGATCTTTGCATGCTGGTTGATACGGCGCTCGCGGCTAGCTCGATCGCTCGCTCCGCCGGCCGGGGCTCGTAGTCGATTTCTTGGTGGGTGGTCGGCGTCGGTGGCTTACTCATGGTCGCCGAGGACGGCTTGGTTGCTTTGAACAGCGTTTCCTCGAGGTTTTCCTAGGCAGAGCAAGCCAGATCGCGACCGACGTCCCAGCCCGGAAAACGGACAGCGAGCCCGTTCGATCGCGAGAGAATTAACCGTCTAGACCAACGCAAACAAAATCCAGCTGAACACCTGATTTTCCAATAATTTGAAAGATAGCATGAGCTCAAAAAGTGTACGGGCAGAAAATACACGCATGTACATGTAGTTTCATATATACACCCATCTCTTTTTCACGTATTGTTAAAAAACAATCGGATCATTCTCTATCCTCTCTCGTCTTTTCTCCCCTATGGAGTGGTGTGTTCATCATGTGACTACCACCTCCATCCCTAGTTGTGCCACACTAACCCATGCTGAAGCCGCCTCCATATGGCTAAGATGAGTCTATTGTCCATGAACGACACAACAGCAACATGAGCGGGTGTCGGCATGGTTACGGTTAGGGAGCATGGTGAACTTGGTGGTCACTACTAATAGGGAGTTGTACAAAGGGGAGCTAGCTCAACCGGCTCGGAGGGGAGAGGAGAGGAAGCCGAACCTAATTGCGTCTTTTTAGGATTTTTTTTTTAAAAAAAAGAGCATGCACGACGAGTAGCAGGGCTAAGCACGAATCTTAAAACGAAACCGATGGTCGCATGCAATGTATCACCTACATGAACATAGATCGTGTGAGAGCTTATAAAGCACACCCACCGACACACAAACCCAAAACTTTCATATAGAGTATTGACCAAATCATCCTTCCTCTTCCCTGGTTCCCACCCTATTTTCACGAGGCTTTGCGATTTGTCCTACACGTGGCCAACGGCGCAGGGGGGGACACGGAAACGGAGAAAAAAAAAGAAGAATAAAAGGCACGCACCCCGTTTCAGATCGTTGGCTGCGCACAATAATTGATGAGGCTGTGGATGGATCGCTGGGTGATGAGGCGCTGTATGCTTGGGCCGCTTGGCCTTAATAGAGGCCTGGACCTGTGCCTGCCCATGCACTCTGCCCAGTGCCCTGCTCCTCTCGTCTCCTCTGCTCGCGTTCGCCTGCGCCACACATGCAGGGCTGATGCCTCGCGTTCATGCGATGTCTTCAACGCGGCGACGATGGCATGCATGCACGGGAATTGCTCCCTTCATTGCTGCTGCGACGTGGGGGCACGAGTTACGATACGTCTTATCCTGTGCTGTACTGCTGTGCTAAAAATGGTAGGAATGACGACGCTGCTGTTCTATAGAAGATGATACGAGTTTTCTTTATCCATTTTCAACCCTTGGACATATGCATCACCGCAGGATGAATCATGAATGTGTGATCCAAATTTGGTCTTTCTTTTTTTGAAGGAACGGTTGGACCGTTCGTCGTTAGACAGTTTGGCCAATTGGACATATGCATCACAGGATGTGTTTCTTCCGCCTCTTTGCTCCTTTGTCTCCCGGGTTCAAATTTGGTCCTTCTGAATGTATTGCATATTTTAGCCAAAGCTATGGTAGCCTTCTCTAATGGCTAGACCTGATCAAACGTCGGTCCGGGCTAGGCCGGGCTTCGGACCGGGCTTGGAAAAGCCTAGCCCAATGGGACCAGGCTTGAGCTTGGTCCGGCCCGGTGCGTCGGGCTTCAAAATTGGGCTCGAGCCCGGCCCAAAGCCCGAAAACCCGGCATGGTCATGTCTTAAATCACGAAAACTCGAGCCCAATCCGGCCCGACGGTCGGACTCCGGATTGAGGCACGAGCCCAGCCCGATGCATCGGTCGGGCTGGGCCGGGTTCAGGCCGAGCTACGGATTGAGGCACGAGTTGTAACATACCCTAAATTTTCCAAATTTGGCATAAAATTTTTTAGCAAAATCATGAAAACATCTCCCTAAACCATGCCCTAAATAAATATTATTTTTCCTAGACCATCCCCTAATTTTTCTATTAAAGGAATGCTATTTTACAATTTTTAGAGGAAATAAATCCCATAAAATATAAGATATTTTTACATATTCAAATTCTCCCCATTTTTTTTGGATTTTTTAGAAATTTATTTCATATTTTTCTAACCTCATATGAATTTTCTACAAATTTCTAAAGCCTATGGGAATTTCTGAAAATCCTTTCAAAACTTTCCTTATTCGGAAACTCCTCAGATTACGCCTTCCATTTCTAGAATACGCCTTCGACGTCACCTGGTTCCAGCCCACAGAATCCTTTAAGTGGCTGCCAACGGCTGAGATTTACTCGTTCCGATCCAACGGCCCAGAAGCTGCCACGTCATGCCCCATACCGTTTCGACCTGATGATCCAACGGCGCCCATAGATTTTAAACCCTAATTCGACGACGCACGTTGTTTTCCTCTTCCCCGGCCGCGCCGCCACCACCTAACCCACCGGCGCCGCTGTTTCTACCGCGGAACTCGCCGGAATCCCTCGCCGCCGATGTTCCCGAGCTTTCCAGGCTATGCCATCAGCCAATGAAACTTCTCCACGTCATCGCGCCCACCTTTTGCCCTGCATTGGCGCCTCTAGATTGCCGCCGCGCCCCCGGAATTTCTCGCCGTGATCCACCCACAACCACGGCCACCGCCTCTGGCCTCCACCGTGCTTCCTCGCCTATAAATAGGCCACCTCGGCGCACCACCACCTCAAGCCATCCACCTCCATCCATCTCCTCCCACCGACAACCGCCGGAGCTTCGCCGTCGACGATCAGCTCCAACCGCCGCCGCTTGACCTCGCCGTCCAGCCGCCCCTGTCACCGCCGAGCTCCACCGACACTGCCATCCAGCTCGGCATCCTCATGAGCACCCACTCCAACCGCCACCTCGCCGTCACCGACCACCGCTCGCCGGCGCCACCAACAACCAGTGAGCCTCGATCCCTTTTCTCTCTCTGTCTCACTGACCGATGGGTCCCACCTGTCAGCCTCCCCTTCCTCTCTCATTTCTCTCTTAGGCCAAAGCCCATCCTGAGCCCAGCTAAGCCCAATCCAGATTCGTTTTATTTTTTTTTCCAAAAACTTTCTAGAAATGCTGCCCAAATTTTTATTAAATACTAAAATTTATCCAAAAATTATGAAAAAATTACAATAAATCTTTTAAATATTTAACAATTTAATAAAATTATTAAACCACATTTTCATCAATAAAATAAACCTAATTAAATTCTATTTCCCTTGCTTTAACCTTTTAAAATTCAGAAAAATGATTTCTCAAAACTTAAAAATACTAAAAATTATTATTAGCACAAATATTTTATTAAAAACTCTTTTTCCAATATTTTCACTTTATGCTCTCAACTATTTCCATCTCGGAACTCCGGCAACGTGGTTGTCGTCGACCCCGACCTTTGGAAATTTGTTGATCCACACTTTAAAACCCACGTACACATGCATAATCCTGCTATCCGGAGGACTCCCGAAATGTTGTCTAAACAAAAACAAATTTCCTATCTTCCGAAATCATACAAACCATCACCCTGCTAGCCAAGTCTTTTTCCATGCATTCATATTTCATGCATGCATAAGTTTTTCCAAAAATCTTTTGATTATTGATTTTCATTTATTTTCGTTAGATATTGAAATAAATACTTCCGAAGTTCTTGAAGAGGATTATCCGAAAATTTTGCTAGAATCCGACTCAATCCCCGAAGAATGCAGGTTTCCTATCTATGATGCATATTGAATTTCCTATTATTATGTTTCTATTTAATTATTGCATTACTTTCTAGTTATTTAATTATGTAAATTTCCCCATAATTTATTTAGATAATTTCTCATTTATGTGGAGTAATTATACCAAAAATCCACTACTAAAAGCCACCTAAAACAAATATCCTGAACATTACCCTAGCATAGGAAAAATTTAATAGTATCTACATATTTGAAAAGTAGGATAGAAAATCATTGTCCATATGATAAATTCATTTATTGATATGGAAGTGAAAAGTGGATAAAAATGGAAATTTATAAAAAAAATTAAGTCATTAGCAAGGTTACCGTAATGATTTAAAAGGTGAGGCATTATTTTATTATTTTCTTAATGCCTGCGTGGTTTTCCACAATGCTTTAAGCGAATAAATCACTAGCAAGGTTACCGTGGTGATTGTGCGGAGCTTAGCATTGTTGTGGTTATTTTCTCAATATCTGTGCGGTGTGCAAGATATTGCAAAACCTTGGGTTTTATTGAATAAAAATGACACATTTATCATCCAACCATATAAGAAGATGTTGTATGGGTAAAGTTGGATATGTTCTGCAGAGCTGATAACAAAAACATCGATGGACCGTATCTCGGGTATATGAGGTTGTGTCAACTGTGTGATGCCTATTCGATTCATAATACTCATGATTTTAAAAAGGATAGACATCTGAAAGAAGGTGTGTTAAGGAATGGAGTATTTGGAGATAGTATTTGTTAATGTTTTTAATCTTTTATAAAGAGAAATTTTGGTGAAATAATATAGAGTTTTAAATTTATGAATAATTGCATACAACATTATAAGCAAAACCAATACCCACATTTGATAATCTTCATATGTAGTTATTATTCAAATTCCTATTGGAACCTGCAAGTTTATACTTAACGTATAATCGGGAACTGTTCATTTTTAATGAACAGATCCATTTTCAGTTGCAGACTTTGATATAACAAAAGAGGAAATGGATCTTTTCGGCCAGGACTTCTAAGTCTTCCCTACACTCTAGTTAGAAGTTAGGATTGTAAAATATACTATTTTGGTATTGTAATCTTCCCTATAAAAACTCTGTAAAATAAAATATGGTGTGGTTGTGCAAGCAATTTTGTAAATTTCTTTTTCTGGAGACACTATTTCTAATATTCAATATTGAAAATTGGGTCCCCACACGACTCCGACCCGATACACCGCCCGAGCTGGACCGAGTTTGGGCCGGACTTTCTGTGATCAGGTCTACCAATGACTCGTGGCTTCAGCTCCTGAATTTTCGATTGAGCACGAGTTATGTCAAATTGGCCAGGTCGATTTTGGGAAAGACAAATATATAGTCGAAAATATGGAGCTAGCTAGCTTGTAGTCGTTGTAGGGCTTAGGCAGGAGCATAGCAAGGGAAGGAGCCCTCAAGGCCTCAATCATGACATACTAATTTGGTACAGTAGAATCTAGAGCGCTAGTGGGCATGTCTCTTGGCTCTGTGGGCGTGTCACAATTAAACATGCATGCTAAGGATAATCTCTTTTCCACTTGTATAATGACCTAATTAAGGGCCGGCGCCCATAAGTAGGCGTCTATGATGGAGCAATGGAAAGAAAATCTGATGAAACAAGAAAAACGCAACTCGCAGCTGGTAGCTGGTAGCCTGGTGCTGGTAGAGGCACTTGCAAATTGTCATGCATCTCTCGGCCGTTCGTATTAGCAGTCAGTCACCGCAGTGCAAGCTGCTGAACCAGCTGAGTTCAACTTACGAGCACGTTCAAAATGATTAAATTGAATAAATAAGCTGGCTAACTGAGCTAAATGCATCGTTGTTCCCCGAACTTTTAACGATTCTTATGTAGCGCCATGAACTTGAGTTTTACTTTCTTATCCCCTAAACTTGTCTCTGTTTGCACGACTGTTCTAAAACCGTTGGACCAACCGTTAAGTGCTGACGCGGCAATTATGTAGCCGTTGATGTGGCTGCCACATGGCAGCTGAAGACTGACATGGCAACCCACATGACTAGCTATTCGAGAAAAAATCATAAAAATTTAAATAATTCAAAAAAATATAAAAACGAAAAAACTAGAAAACATTCACAAACAATCGTAAAAAGAGGAAAAAAAAACAAAAAATCATTGAAATCTTTTTTAATGACTTTTTTATTTTTATTGTTAATGGTTTTCCTTTTTCATAATTTTTCCGAACTGTTTACTTTTTATATTATGTTTTTTGTATTTTTATGATTTTTACGAAATTTTTTAATTTTTATAATTTTTTTCACCAACAGCTAGACATGTGGGTTGCCATGTCAGCCTTCAGCTGCCATGTGATAGCCACATCAGCGATTAACAGCCACGTGATTTGTCATTCTGGCGCAAGCCATGATCAGATTGAAATCTACGAACGCACGCGCACGCACGCACAATGCAGCGGTCCCCCAGCCGAATTATGCTGCAGACACATCTGCTTTTATTCAGTGGCTCGTTCATGGCTGAGCCTCATGAGCTACGTGTGTTTGCGTACAGATGAATGAAATGAAATGGATGCATCATCTGGGGAGAAGCTTGCATGCACAGCATATCGAACCATCGATCGAGCTATGGACCATGGCTCTGCGCACAGTGATGGAGAAAAGAAGATGCACGCCGCAGCGACAGCTGCCGATGATTCAATGCTGGGCATGGGCCACGTACCCGCCAGAGCGCTATTCTTTTATCAAGCAAAGGGCAGAATAACTGCCATATATTGATCGCGAAGAAAAATATAAGTTAGAGGATAGAAACCCTTCCTACAGAGGAAAACAAGTTACTCCCTCTGTTTTTTTTATTTGACTCTTTTGACTTTTGAACACAACTTTGACCATTCGTCTTATTCAAAATTTTAGTGCAAACATGCAAACAAATAAGTCATGTTTAAAATACCTTTGTTGATAAAATAAATGATATTTACATAAATTTTTTTAATAAGACGAATGATCAAAGGCGTATCCAAAAATCAAAAGCGTCAAATAAAAAGAAACGGAGGGAGTAATCAATTACAAATTGGTCTCTGCGGTTATCCATAACCGCAATTCATAAATAAGATGGTGGAGAAAGGCGAGGCAGAGACGTCAGCCAGAGCGCTATTTGTCTAGCCGAGAAATGTTTCCTTAGTCTTCCTCTCCTACTGTTCTTGTCTGGCAAATCTTTTGGGAGCGATTTGGGCCTTGGGCTATGAGAAGGCTGAAATCTCTCTCTCTCTCTCTCTCTCTCTCTCTCTCTCTCTCTCTCTTCACTGTTGGCTACTTGACCAGATTCAGATCAGTCCTGATTGATGGCTTGGGTGCGACTTCTCAAATTTTTTCCTTCCAGCGCGGAAGGAGATGGTAAATTTTAGGGATTGTCTAGTACTGATTATTTTTCAACGGCCTCTTCAAATCGAACATGATGAGAAAATTCCCATCGGTGGCACGATGTCGGCATCACATCAGCACAAAGCCATGAAAAAATAACCATGTAAATTTGGAAAACATTATGATAAAATTTAACAAATTTATACATAAAACACAAGGCAAAACTTGACCAACTTTAAAAAATATTCGTTAACTTAAAAAAACTAGCGATGAAACTTTAATAAAGACCAATAAAGTTTCCGTAAGTGATGATGAAACTTGAAAGTACCAATGAAACTTGGCCAATTACTAAAACAAGGAGAAAATACTGACCAAACTTGATAAAAGGATCAATTTAACTAGGCTATCTATTAATGAAACTTGATGATTGAAGCATTTTTCATTGGACCTTCAAATATAAATAAGAAAGATTCACATGAATAAATACAAAGTATAGCAGGCAAACAACTTCACATATACATTGCTGAAGTTCCATGCAAAAAAATGTTGGATGGACCTCCCGATGCAACATTCAGCATAACATTTTGTATTTTTTGTATTTTCTGGAATTTTTTAAAGATCTCAAAAAAATTAATAATGTTTTAGCCTTTCTATGTTTGTTAAAGGCTCAACATTCAGCATAACATTTTGTATTTTTTGTATTTTTTTCTGGATTATTTTAAAGATCTAAAAAATAATAATAATGTTTTAGCCTTTCTATGTTTGTTAAAGACTCAACTTTTGGTTCAACCGAACCAAACCATGAATGTAAGAGGGTCTAAGTTAATTTTAACACTGAGATTCACCAAAATTGCCCACCCATGCCCTTTGCTCGTTGCCGCTGTCACTCCCGATTGGTAAACCCTAGGCAACGTTTTTCCATTTTCTTTGATCATGGATGAAGAGACGATTTTGATCAAAACGAGGGACCTCTTTATCTTAACTTACTTTCCCATTGTTGACAAGGGCTGCTCCACAAGTTGTTTAACTTTGAAGACACTACTGTAATTCAGTAGAACACAGGTACATATGCTCAAAAGTACATATGAAACTCCAATAGGCAAACATACTGCTGTACCATCTGCTTTGTTAGTTGCCATGACATGCGTTCTGTATTACCATCCGCTTTCCTTGCCCACCTAATATCAATTCTTTTACTCTTCCCAAATCTGAAACTCACATGAACAACAATCGGTTTAGGGAAAAGTTGATTATTGATTACTATGGAGCTGTGTATGTGGGCATCTTTCTTGATTCGATGATTCAGTACTCTACCTTACTACATATTCAGTGCCAAACATGTACCTTTCATTTTGGGATTGATGAAGATCACTCAGTTGGATAATTATGAATGGGTATT
Organism: Raddia distichophylla; assembly: GCA_005191435.1. Lineage (NCBI taxonomy): Eukaryota > Viridiplantae > Streptophyta > Magnoliopsida > Poales > Poaceae > Raddia > Raddia distichophylla. The sequence goes on along the minus strand of SPJY01028224.1, from coordinate 772,601 downwards.
TGTCAAATACACATTGAAAATATATCTAATATTCCTTACTTCACAAGGAAACATAACGTTCAATTGCAACTTCTTCTTTACACAACTGTAGGAAAATAAATCTAGATTTGCAACTTGAAATAGTGATGTACCTTGATAGCATTCCACATTAAAGAATAAAATCTTCATGAGCTTAAAGCTCTCGAAACCGAATAGATGAAATCCAATAAACCAGTCCCCTTGAGAAGACCTTTACCAGTTAAAAGCTCAAAATCTATCAATAAGAGAAAGCCAATTATAGCGGCTTTTCCATTGATCAGCTCATTCTCATCTGTGAAACCAAAACCTCCGACATCCTCATCGACTACCATTCTCACCTGAGAATATAAAATTAAGAGTTACGTTCTGCCAGTAAACAGCTCTACAAAACGCTCTTCAACTTATTCTAATTCTAAAATTAGTAGAAAAAATGCAGGGCTAATTTAAGGGGGAAAATGCATGATATGTTCTTCAGACTTCAGAGGAAAAATTAATGGAGCAGGGAGGGAAGTGAGGGAGATAGTGAGACCTCTTCAATGTTAACATCAGTCGCAGTAATCCCAGGTTGAGCTTTGCCACTGAAAATAATCTCCGCAGAACCACCAGAGCCAGCAGCTCCCCTAATGCTGATGTATATATTTTCTCCATCGGTTTTTGCAGGGTACACGAATAGTTTTCTCAAAGCAGGTGTAAGAGCCCTTAAAACAGGGTTTTTCGGATACCATTCTTTAATTTCCCCAGTACGAAGATCAAATGTACTATCTGTTGTTGGGCAAACAATGCAACCATCCTGAAAGACGAACATGAAATTACATCTTTGATAAAGGAACTGAAATTGTCTAATTCAAAAAAGTGGTACCCAAAAAAATTGAAACATAGATTTTTTTGGTCCACAAATTGGACGTACATAGATTTTTGAAACAAACTTTTCCTGTTTTGTAGTTTGTGAAAATCCTCAAGCAATAAAGTTAGTGTTTGAGATTGGAAGGAAAAGTAATACGTGAAATTGCACATTTCTAATATGAACAAGTATGAACTACAGAAAACATAAGTAACATGGTTCTCATACAAGGCGTAGAAATTTGTGAAACCTATAAAACTTTAGGTCGATCTGTTAGAAACCAAATATTTTCATCCCTAAGTTCATCATGCCTGGGAGCTTCCATTCATTCTGTGGATGCATGGTGCGCGCGCTCGTGTGTGTGTGCGCGTGCGCGTGCGAGAGAGAGAGAGAGAGAGAGAGAGAGAGAGCATCTTTAGGGCAATGTGTTTTCCACACATCAAGTTCCTGAACACATTTGTAGTTGCATTTTTGTACAAAAGAATTGTACTTGAGTTGATAGGTATATAAATTAGCATACCGTTCAAAAAAGATTTATCTGAATCTATAGCATCAGCAAGGGCATGATATTTAACAGATTGGTGCTTTGATAGGACATACCACCTGGGCCTCCATTCCTTGGGCCACAGAGGTATATTGGCAGTCCCATAACATATTTCTATCTTCAAAATAAAAGGTATTAAATTTTAAACTTTGTGTGGTTCTGCTGAAGTGTCCAAATCCGTCCATGCCATCACCAAAGCATGGCACCCCTCTGTGCCATCACATTTGCAAGTTCTTCCATTCGACATTGGTGAATTTTTTTCTTTTTTGTTTAAGCTAGGTCAACATTGCCAAAAAAAAAATAGTGTTACCAATATCAAAGGCTTCAATCACAGATTTTTGGTATTTTTATTATTAATATTCAGGCTAAAAATATTTATTGAGAGTTTATTCAATTTTCTGACAAAATGTTTATTGTAAAAAGACCAAAATATATAGGTTGAAAGTCTTGGGTATTTGGTACCACTATGATTTATTTGGATTTTTTGAATAATATACGAGAGTAAAAAATGCTGGTTATATCTATTCCAAACATCCTCAACTTGATTACTAGTCTTACGAGAATCTAACAAATACGATTATACATTTATATCACGTTGATGAATGCACGTTATGTACGTTAACACAAGGGCGAATTGAAACCAGAATATTTGACTTCTTTTTAGAAAAGAGATTAATTAGCTTTACTTCATGGGGACATCATAGAATTATAGGAGCAAACCAAGCCGCTGGGCAACGACGCGCCCATTTGGCCGAGCAGCTTACCTGCGTGAGCTTGGCGTTGAGGAGACCCTCGGTGTAGGCGCCCTCGGCGGGGGATCGGTTCTCGACGGCGTAGACCTGGTCCTTGTACCAGAGCAGGAGGATCTCCTCCCCGTCCTGCACGATCACCCGCCGCTCCCCGCGCGGCAGCGCCGCCAGTGGCACCACCGGCACCCAGCTGCTGCCCCCGTCTCCTCCTCCCCCACCATCACCTCCTCCGGCCTCCGCGGGCGCGTCCCCCTCGGCCGGCGGTGCCGACGGCTCGGCCCCGGACACCTCGGCGGCGCGGCAGGCGAGCCTGTGGTAGCAATCCCACCGGCGCCGCGCGCGGCGGGGGAGCGGGCGCGCGGCCGGCGACGAGGCGGGGGCGCGGCGGTGGAGGAAGGAGGAGGACGCGGCGGTGGTGGTGGTGATGGCCGCCATGGGGGAATGGAGGGGGGAGTGTGGGGGAGAGGAGGGGTTAGGGCTTGTGGCGGAGGAAGAGGATGGTGTGGCACTGTGGCGGCGTGGGGCGGAGGCCCATGGCCACAACCCACAGGATGGAGATAATGCTAGCAGTGGGCAGTGGCACTTCCTCTGGACTCTCCGACACGACTACACGAGTGCTCTGTGCAATCAGCATTGACTCTTTTTCTTTTTGTGAGTGACCTCCTCCAGTCATCTCCAAGTCAATTTCTCCTTCTACTTAAAAAAAATCAATTTCTCCTTCCACCATTTTTGTTTCTCACTGTTGCGCCGTCTCCAAAACAAATAGAAACAAGGCCCTTTTGTTCGGAATTTTGTTCTGTTCGGTTGTTCAAATTTTTGTTCTTTTACGGACTACTAGGTGTAATATTTTATTATTTTAGAACTTTATGAAATTTAACTTAAAAGTATTAAAATATTTTTAAATTTTTTAATACTTTTATTTTACAGTTCTCAACTTTTATCCCAACCAAACTGAACCGAACAAAATCGTGAATAAAGTAGTTCATCGATTTCTCCCCACATTTCTTGATTCACTTCGTCACCACTACGTTGGTGCATCAAGGGCTTGCAAGAAAAAAGTGAAAGATCATCAGTTTAACAATAACTCCATTCAGTCCTAGTTGTAATAATCTTTAGCTTGGTAGAATATTTTAGTGAAAACTCTTGTGCGTGCCTATGGCTTAAAATTTCAAGTGTCATCGAGGTTCTGGAGAGTGTTTATCTAGTAATTTCGTACTGTTTGGATATTTTCTAGTTTTCATTGTCACCGCTACTATGGGTTTTTCTGTTGTCTTGTTGATAATAGAAATAGGGGTTTCACTCCCTCGTTGAAAAAAACTAACACCGAATTTGTTGTCACAAAACAAAATGACACTCAATTCATCTTTGTTTTCTAAAATAACACCGAGACAATGAATTTTATTCCTAAATAACATTTTCGTATTTTCCCACCTTTTGTCGCCTTCTCCCATGCCTCCGACGGTGTGTGGCCTCGCTCCTGTCGCGCCACCGCCACCTCCTGTCGTCGTCGTTCCCGTTGTTGTCGGTGTTGCTGCCACTGTCGTTCCCGTCGCCGCCTCCTTTGGCCGTTTTAGTCGCCGGTGCGGCCTCCCGTCGTCGTTCTAGTCACTGGTGCTTCCTCCCGTCGTCGTTCCAGCCGCCGCCGCTTTTCGCTGCCTTGTCCTCCCGACGCCATCGCCGCCGCAACTCAGGGGCAAAACCGAAAACTCACGTAAATTTTCACCGTGGGAAATTTGGAAAAATACGAAAATTTCATTTAGTAATAAGATTCGTTATCTTGGCATCATTTTAGAAAACAGAAGACGAATTGAGTGTTATTTGTTTTATGGTAGCGAATTCCGTATCATTTGAGCAAATTTTCCATTTGTTTGTGGAAGGGTTGGAGGAGACGATTGGGGTTGCAAGGGGTCAACGCGGCTCTACAGCAGTGGCCTAACGTTAGTTGGGCCTTGATAGCTCGATGTGCTCCTCGCGGTTAATCCCAACCTAGGGATCATCCTGGGGTGGGTCACGCGACACGATGGTCGACAAGGTGTCGTGTCATTTATCAGCTGGGTTGGGGTTGTCGGAACATTTGTGGCTGCGCTGATGACTCTGGGAATAACCACGTCCGAGGTCAGTGACAATGTGCTCCATTTCCTTTGCCACAACTACTTCTGCGGCGAGCAAGTCGTCGATGCCTGGCCTGTTATGGAACTGTCAGACACCAGTAGCCAAAACCTTAATGCGCTTGAGACTACTTAGGAACTTTGTGTGAGCTGCTAACGGAGTATGGTGAGTCCTAAAAGGTGTGCGCGGTAGGCAAGCTCGTACAAGGATGGTTGTCCTTGTGGTTCTTGTTCCTCATGGTGGCCAAAGTCTCTTCCATGGCCGCCTTGAGGCCACACCGATCCTCATCTTAGAGGCGCTGAGATTTGGCTTCCTTCATACACTAGGCTTCTTTCATCCCGACAATCTATTATTCGTCTTGATCGGTTGCATCTGTTGATGTGGGGACAAACACTCATCCAATTTCATATTAACGGCTCGGATTTGTTATGAAAAATACTTTATAATATAACAAAGGTATTGTATGTTAAAAGAACAAATTTCTAATAATCAGATTCACATTCTGCAAGTTGTAATACCATCTTCACCTGAAGCTTCAAATACACACTTTATAATATTATTTACCGCACATTTTATTCTTTTTTCTAAAATTTATTTTCCTTTCACACTATATTTTTTAAAAAATATTTTTTTCGACCAACACTTCCGCTGAAATCTCCGACAGGAGTGCTACGTGCGATCAGCATTGACGCCACGTGATGTGTGATTGAAAAGGAATCTGGGCCCACACCCACAAGCACAGACACTGTGCGCCAGTGCGCCACTCATCTTTCGTCAGTGCGGCCTGCGCAGATCTTTCATCGGATTCTCCTTTGGCTGTTCTTGAATCTTGACTCTTCAGTGACCTCCTCCTCAGCCATCTCCAAGTCAATTTCTCCCTCCACCATTTTTGTCTCCCACTCTTGTGCCATCTCCAAGGCAAGTAGGAATAAGTAGTTCTTCGTCGATTTCTCCCCCACATTTCTTGATTCTCTTCGTCACCACTACGTTTGCGCAAGGCTGACGCCGGTGCATTGTTTCCGTCGCCTTGGAAGCGTCCTGCTCGGGAGTTGTACGAGGTGAAGCGGCCGGCGGCGGCGGAGGAGGAGCGATGGCTCACCGCCTGCTGCACGGGACCCTCCACGCCACCATCCTCGAGGCCGACCACCTCACCAACCCCGCCCGCTCCACCGGCGGCGCGCCCGAGATCTTCCGCAAGGTCAGTAGTCCCAAATGGCGGTAAACTGTAGAAGCATTGAGTAGGTTGCGTCCATGGTGCTCGGAAAAATCGAGTCTTTTCCCGTCATTTTGCATCAATAAATCGTCGTTTTGTTGTGACCTTTGTTTGTCTCCGTGTGGCCGTGCAGTTTGTGGAGGGGTTAGAGGAGACGATTGGGGTGGGCAAGGGGTCGACGCGGATTTACGCGACGATCGACCTCGGCCGGGCGCGCGTCGGCCGGACGCGGGTCATCGCCGACGACCCGGTAAACCCGAGGTGGTACGAGACATTCCACATCTACTGCGCCCACTTCGCCGCCGACGTCGTCTTCTCGGTCAAGATCGCGCAGCCCATCGGCGCCGAGCTCGTCGGCCGGGCCTACCTCCCCGTCCAGGACCTGCTCGCCGCCGGCGACCAAGAGGTCGAGCACCGGCTAGACATCCTCGGCTCGGACAAGAAGAAGCTCCCGCACGGGCCCAAGATCCAAGTGCGGCTGAGGTACTGCGACGTCGCCGGCCACCGCCGCCGCGAGTGGGGCGGCGGTGTCGCCGCAGGCGGCATCGCCGGCGTGCCAAACACCTTCTTCTCGCAGCGGTCCGGGTGCAGGGTCACGCTGTACCAGGACGCGCACACTCCGGACGCGTTCGCGCCGAGGATCCCGCTCACCGGCGGCGGGCACTACGAGCATGGGCGATGCTGGGAGGACGTGTTCGACGCCATCGACGGCGCGCGCCACCTGGTGTACGTCGCCGGTTGGTCCGTGTACACCGAGATCACGCTGCTGCGCGACGGCGCGCGGCCGGCGCGCCCCGGCGACGGCGGCGCCGCCACAGTCGGCGAACTCCTGAAGCGGAAGGCGAGCGAGGGCGTGCGCGTGCTCATGCTGGTGTGGGACGATCGCTCCTCCATCGAATCCCTCGGCCTCAAGTGGGGGTACATGAAGACGCACGACGCCGAGACGGCGGACTACTTCCGCGGCAGCGGCGTGCACTGCGTCCTCTGCCCCCGGAACCCCGACGCCGGCAGCAGTGCCGTCATGGGGGCGCAAATCTCCTACCTGATCAGCCACCACCAGAAGATCGTCGTCGTCGATCACGACATGCCGGGGAAGGGCGCTGGCTCCGGCCGCCGCCGCATCGTCAGCTTCGTTGGTGGCCTCGATCTCTGCGACGGACGCTATGATACTCAGTTCCATTCCTTGTTCCGGACGCTGGACACGGCTCACCGCAATGACTTCCACCAACCTGTTCTCAATGGTGCGGCCATTGGCACCGGCGGGCCTAGGGAGCCATGGCATGACATCCACGCCAAGATCGAAGGCCCGGCCGCTTGGGACGTGCTCTACAACTTCGAGCAGAGGTGGAAGAAGCAAGGTGCTGGCAATGATCTTCTGGTCGATCTCAGAGCTTTGGCCAACCTGATCATACCACCTTCGCCGGTGATGTTCCCCGATGATCGGGAGACATGGAATGTGCAAGTGTTCCGGTCCATTGATGGTGCTGCAAGCTATGGTTTTCCTAAGACTCCTGAAGCCGCTGCTCAGTCTGGCCTTGTCAGTGGTAAGAACAACACCATTGACAGGAGCATCCAGGACGCCTACATCCACGCAATACGCCGTGCAAAGCATTTCATCTACATTGAGAACCAGTACTTTATTGGCAGCTCGTTCGGGTGGAAAGCTGATGGCATAAGGCCAGAGGACATCGAGGCGTTACATTTGATCCCGAGGGAACTGTCACTGAAGATTGTGAGTAAGATTGAAGCTGGAGAACGTTTCGCGGTCTACATCGTGCTGCCAATGTGGCCGGAAGGCCCTCCTGCAGGCGGATCGATGCAGGCAATACTGGATTGGCAGAGGAGGACGATGGAGATGATGTACTATGACATTACCATTGCACTTGAGGCAAAGAGAATTGACACAAACCCGAAGGATTATCTCACGTTTTTCTGCTTAGGTAACAGGGAAGTGAAGAGGAGTGGTGAGTATGAACCTGCAGGTTGCCCAGCAGAGGGGACAGATTATGCTCGGGCACAGAAGGCGCGTCGGTTTATGATCTATGTTCACTCCAAGATGATGATAGGTATACTCAAAAACATTTTTGGAAATAGCACTAGGTCCAGAACCTGCAAGTTCATTTTGAGGCTGTACCAATTTTGAACGTTTACTATTTTTTGTCACCTGACTAACGTTTTTAGGCATTTGACATTCCTAATGTTTTGTTCTTTGAAGTATTCTTATACTTGCCTTTCCAGATTCTGACACCCTTGTGTGAAGAAATTATGAAAAGGCTTTTGTAGGACAGTTCAAATTTTTTACGCGTCATAAAGAACATCTCCAATATTTATTCTTGCTGTCAGAAACATACCTGATTTTCATTCCTATTCTAGGTCAACTACTATATTGCCACGACATGTGTCATACTTTCATGTGGTTGGAAGTCTAACAGGTAGTTTGTTTGGTTTTTTCAGTCGACGATGAGTACATTATCGTTGGATCTGCCAACATCAACCAGCGATCAATGGATGGTGGTAGGGACTCCGAAATCGCCATGGGCGCGTACCAGCCGTGCCACTTGAACACCAAAGACCAGGTTGCAAGAGGTCAGGTCCATGGTTTCAGGATGTCACTGTGGTATGAACACCTCGGCATGTTGCATGATGATTTCCTGAACCCAGGAAGCCTGGAGTGCGTTCAGAGGGTGAACAAGATGGCTGACAAGTACTGGGACCTGTATGCCAGTGATGAGCTCAACGATGACCTCCCTGGCCACCTCCTTTCCTACCCGGTCGCTGTGTCGAAGGATGGCACGGTTACTAATCTGCCTGGGGTGAAATTCTTCCCCGACACACAGGCGCCAGTGCTGGGGGCAAAATCTAATTATTATCCTCCAATTCTCACCACATAGAGCAGCTAAATTATGCCGGTGCAAAGTTGCAATCTCTGCACTGTTAGTGCTGCTTCTAGATATGTTTGTAGTCTCGGCGGTGTAAGGTATTCTATACTATTGCTGTTGATCATCCATATGTGATCTTTCTAGTCATAATTTGGTTGGTCAACTAGATAAAGTATGCACACTGGTTCATCAGCTGTACGCCTGTACATGCTTCAGAATTGTATGACTGGGTGCTCGAAAAAAAGAAGTGTATGACTAGGTTAATTAATCTCTTTTTTTCGAGGTAGGTTAAAATAAAATTCTCAGTGTGATGCATTGTCAAGCTATAGTATGGTCTGACCTCTTGGTAGTTCAGTTCCAGATTCTTTGAAATGGTTCCTTTCAGTAACACATGGTCAATTGTGCCAGCTTGGTCCAATTTCTGCACGAACCGCATCATTTAATTTCTGCACGAACCGCATCCCTTTTTTTCTTTCTAATCTTTGGACTGGAGAAGTTTTGCTGCTTCTGGCACATGCGCCATTGTACTAATCTAAACCGAGCTACTTCGTCCTCTGCAATTACTGCTAGTCTGCTACAACTTAGACATTATTGTTATGCAACAGACAGTTACCTAAAATATCTACGAATCCACTTTACATAATAAAAGAAATGTTGCAAATACGACTAGATAGCAGTAACTTTCAGCACTAACCTTTTCCTGGTAATAGACTGGCATATAGCTGAAAAATCTTAAGCAGACACTGTTATAATCTGGAGATTACATGGAGCACTTCTAAAGCAAAGCCCATGTTCAAAATGGAGGAGCATTTTTGTCACATCCAGATGCTGCTTGCTCCATCGATTTTGTGCTGGTCTGGTCCTTGGTGGAAGCTTTTGGAGGAAAATGGCGATCCCTGGTCAGTGAGCTGCTATGGACCAGTCGATGCTTTCTTCTTTTCTTGCTTTGCCATTTCTTTCCTTTCTTTGCTAATAAGCCTGTTCCACTCCAATTTATTCTCTTGCTTTGCCATTTCTTTCCGTTCTTTGCTAATAAGCCTGTTCCACTCCAATTTACTCTTGCTTTGCCATTTCTTTCCGTTCTTTGCTAATAAGCCTGTTCCACTCCAATTTATCCCCCTGTGTTCCTGTGTCCATTCATTTCCTCCACATTTTTTTTGCCACGAATTTTCATGACACTTTTGAGCCAAGCACTCACAGACACGGATTGAGGCGCTACATATGTGGATCATTGGAAGCGGCCACTGACCCACCTGTCTACCTCGCAAAGTCGCAATAGACGTTTGCTTTCCAATGTATATATATCGAGGCAAGGCATACATCGACATATTTAATATAATTTAGATATAATCATTATTTAAAAAATCTTCCACATATATATATACGGTTATTGTAGCGAAAATACTATAAAAATATTAAAAATTTAAAAAAAGACTGAGCCGTTAGATCAATTCCACATTAGTTTTACGGGTTTGCTATTTCGTAGGTGCCTGGAATTTGGACATCGTGCAGTCGCAAAAAATTCCACTGAATTTTTGCTGTTTTTCTATATTTCCAATTACTGAAAAAATGTTTCGCAATAGTGAAATTTTTTGCACGAGGTCTGATCTAAATTTCTACTGTTTTTCATGTTTCTATTTACTGGAAAAAAATGTTTCGCGATAGTGAAATTTTTTACGCTGGGTCTGATTTATTATAGAGTTATTTTGTTTTCTATTTATTATAGATTTATTTTACTCTCTGTTTATTACCTGTTTTTTGCATGCTACTCTCGCTTTTGGCTGTGTCGCTCGTTGGCGGCATGTACGCGGCATGCGTCCCCACAAACGCTGAAATTGCATGCGTCTGACTAATAGTGCCTCCCTTATTTTTATGTAGGGCTAAATTTTTTCAATCTTTCCATCGTCGGTTGAACAAGTTTCTCTCTCTCACTCTCTGATGCCGATGAGTTTGGCATATTCTCACGTGGTTCTTTTCTTGGCAATGCTTTGCTGGTACTAACGATTTTTGCAGGACCTTAACCCGCACGACAGCTCCACCGATACGATTCTTGCTTGCCCCAGCGGCCGTGCCACCGGCCATCGCACAGCTCGTCTTCGCAGGCCTCTTTTCACGTTGTATATACAGAAATAAAGCACGAGGTGGCTGGCCAGGATTGCTCTGAATTTAATTAAGTTTACAAGTACAGTACTATTTGGCGTACCGGAAATTCAACTCCAAAACCCAAATCTCGTGGATCACACCAGGACCCATGTATCCAACAGCCCGAAATCGCAATCACTCGCTCAATCAGCCACCGTCCCCACCGCAATCAGCATTGATGCCACGAGTGGCGCGATGAGCATTCATACCTTGTGATCACCGTCCAGACTCCAGCCCACATCAAGGCCTTGTTTTTTTCAACGTATCGTCTAGGTTGGACCAAGGACCAAGGACCAAGTTGGACCGGCTGCCGAATCATCTAGGTTAATGTTTGCACAAAATAATTCAAATGTTTTCGCAGGAAGTGTTCCGTGGATTAGAAAACCATCGATCCGAGCATTTTTTTTGTTAATAAGACAGTTATAGGCTTCGTTGATCAATATTTGTGGCACTAGCACACTATCATTAAATATACGTTAGAGCGATCTGCTTAAAAACAAAGTCCATACCCGGCTCGGCCCATCTAATGCCAGGGCAATTTTCTTCTAGGCACTTCATCAAAGCGGTAGGGAGAGCATCGTCGACATCCATGTGCCATTCACCCTCTTATCTTCGTTCTTCCTCCCTATCAGGCCACCCAGTGAGATGCCGCGTTCGCTTCTCGCCTATTCTAGGTGCAGGGAAGAGCATTGTGCAAGTAGATTTTTTCTTAAATTGTTTAATTATATTTTAAAATACTTAGACTTTTAATTTTTTTCCTTGTCAATTTTGAAGTCATCGGGTTTCATCTTTTGAAGTTACTGGTCAAAGCAGTCAACTGTGGCTTTCGTTATCGGTCAAAGTTTTCTGGCAACATAATCAAATAATTTCATAGTTAGAAAAACACTTTTGCTAATCATCAGGTGACTGAGATTTATTTAACTCTCGGTGGAATTTTTCACATTCAGTATATGCTTTTGTTGGATCTTTTACATGTTCTATATGCAGTTATCTGATCTACGGTCCATAAAACTAACTAAGAATTAAATTAGTCTCAGTCACTCCACGTGAAGCTAGTCCATATACTCTCGGAAACGTATTTCATGAAAACATACACTATTATGGTTACTAATGAGAAACTAGGTTTCTAATGAGAAACTACGATGGCAGTAATAGCTTTGGCGTTCGTAGCTACTGGACACACCATCCCAACATTTCCTTTCCCTGCAGCTTGCACGTAGTTTGGGACCATCCCCATTCGTTCCCCTTTTCCAATGCGTGTGAGGTCCTTCGCGAGCACTTCTCTTACCTCGCTCGCTCATGCTCATGCTGCTCCCAGTGAACTACGGAAATAAATTAAATGGGTTAAACTATATAAATAAAACAAATGTGCTATAATAAAAAAGAACATAGTTTATAATAAATCATCTTCATCGTTGATGATGGACTGAACTAAAACGTGCGTGGTACAGTGGATCGGGTGGAAGCTAGCGCGTTTGATCCGATAGACATCCGATTTCTATCGGTTCCGTTATCATGGAAGGGGGTCTTGATCAAAAAGATCTCCACGTGGATCACACCGTCCGTTGCCCATCACACGGCGCGCACGGCCCATACCGATCCAGCCGCGCTCCTGTACATACATACGGATTCCCCCCGTATCCCGTGGGCCTCGAGCACACGCGCATATTCGCTCCCCTTCTTCTTCTTCTTCTTCCCATTCTCTCCTCCCCTTCGCCGTTCCGTTCCCCAAACCAACCCCCGCCCACCACCACCTCCTCCACCTCTCGCCTCGCCGCCGGCGCCATGACCGGCGCGGCGGCCCACGCGGTGGGCCACCGCGACACCACCGGCGCCTCCTCCTCCTCCTCCCCTCCCCCCGTGGCCGCCGCCGCCGCCGCCGCGGCGGCGGCGGCGGCGGCGTGCGAGCCGGCGCGGAAGGCGGGGTCCGTGACCATGGAGCACGTCCTTCTGGCGCTCCACGAGACGGAGGCGGAGCGGGAGGAGCGGATCCGCGGCATGTTCGGCTTCTTCGACTCCGCGGGGCGGGGGCAGCTCGACTACGCGCAGATCGAGGCCGGGCTGGCGGCGCTGCAGATCCCCGCGCAGTGCAAGTACGCGCGGGAGCTGCTCCGCGCCTGCGATCGCGACCGCGACGGCCGCGTCGGGTACGAGGACTTCAGGCGCTATATGGACGACAAGGAGCTCGAGCTCTACCGCATCTTCGAGGCCATCGACGTCGAGCACAATGGATGCATCCTCCCCGAGGAGCTCTGGGACGCGCTCGTCAAGGCTGGTATGTATGGCGCGGCCGCACCTCACCTTCCACAACTCCATCACCTCGTGCTCCGCTGTCACAAGTCGGTAGCAGCACCGCTGTCCGAAATGTAGTTGAGGTAGCGTAGCATATTACTGCTTGGTTGCTGTTGGGCTTGTTTGGTCGCAGCGAAGTAATCGAAACCGTTGGCACTTGGCTTTTCCTTTCCTTTTTTCTTTCCTTTTTTTGGTTTACTTGTGAGAGTTCATGTGTGGAGGGTAGGAGGCTTCTCTTCAAGTGGTCCTGATGCTGATACCAGCTTGCAGGGAGCTTATGTTTGGATTGAGTGTTTTGACACAACGGTGAAGCATTTTACGTCCTGGTGGGCATCTACTGCTAGCATCGAGCTGTATCTTCGAGTAGCGAACCCTTAGCTCAAGGCTGCTTTTCAGCAATACAGCAACTTAATATTTTTTTCCTCCAAAATGGGAAATTCTGTTGTTTCATTCATTTTTTTCAGCAAGGGTGCGGTTAGTATCGGGCATAACCAGTCATTGTTAGCTGTACACATCTTTGTTAGTTGGGAAATCAACAGTGCAACGTGCAGTTTGGTTCTCATAGAGTTAAATTTCATTATGCTTGATATTTTCCCAGCCTTAATATAATTTACTTTCTGGTTTTAACCTCTGTTACTGGGAGTGATCCACTTTAAGTATTGCCACACCTAGTCCTAGCTAAGTGAAAATGCATAATATTTAACCTACATTGGGTTGACTACTTGACTGTCTCCTAATATTATGAAATGCGACTGAGCTTTAAGACTACTACCATCACATTGTTTCACAATTTTGTAAAACAAATTGACGGTAAAAAAAAATGAATCCTGTTGTACCAAAAAAGCAACATTAGAACTAGGCTTCACATTTTTTTTCCCAAGATAGATGGATACCTCTGTTGGTCTGTTGGTCTGTGGCCATGGACTCGCACCGTCGACTCATCTTAAATACTTAGTGAGCCGACTTGCCTTTCTGTTGATTCATCAACTTGAGTTGACTAGTTGTTGAATGGAGAAAATAAGTCGGACATCTTATGGCGTGGGCTAGGTTTGAGACTAAAGATTGAAGGCCCAAGCATAATGTATGGTGTAGCACTAGCAAGTAGCACAAGAAGTAGCAAGTAGCAAGTAGCATACTAGCATAAGCAGTATTGTGGCAGTAGCACGTAACAAGCATAAGCAGTAAGCAGTAGCAACTCTTCATGCTTCAAGTCTTCAAGAAGTGAACAAATGAAGTAACATGCCATACAATGTTTTATCTTTGTAAGACATAAGTACTAAATAGCATGATTGAAAAAAAATTGTCATACCAGGTTAGCCAGTGACTAGTCAACTGACTTCGGCCACGTACCGACTCGACTTATGGACTTAATAGCTATGATGGATACTTTGGTCTTAATAATTATGATGGGCACTTTAGTTAGTCTGTTCAGGTAGGAAAAAGAAGGAATCTAATGTTGTCAAGAAACTACAATAAAACATCTTGCAGTGTGCTAGCAGCCTAGCAGGCTACTTAATGAAATTATTAAACATTAAAACCGGACTTAAGGCAAAAGGCACACTTGGGCCGTTAGGTCTGTAAGTCTTCGCTGAACATTGCCAATGAGAGACACACCCCTCACCCCCCCTTTTTTGTCTTTTATCAAATCTGACAAGTGATCACCAATAATTTATTGAATCTTGAGAGTTACAACCACTTGAGTTGTTGAGTGTCTGATTGGATCATTGTTTGGTTTTATTAATCATTGAGCCTTTTGGCTCTGGTTTATTTTCCATTTTTTAATCCTATATCATTTCTTGCTGAAAGGTGTATACCTTGATGCTTTAGATCCTTGCACCTTGTTGGTAAAGGTGCCCGCCAAGCTTAGCATGTCGTGACATATGCAGATTGAGGTGTTTTTTCCCTGTGGCTCCACTCGGTGCCTAATTGTGCGCATTAGACTGCATTGCATGTTGCATGTAATTTTTTTACTGTAAAATGGGTTGTTGCATTGGCGCAATGCAAATTTAGCAAGTTTCATTGGCTTCTCTAATTCTCTGACATGACTATCTGCACAAATGTCCACAGGCAACTACATCTTGTGTCTCATAATGACTTGAAGGTTATATGAAATATACTGCAGAAATTATCTTAATTACCAACATCTCATTGTGGCTGTACCATTAAGTCAAATTCTGTATTTTCTTTAGTCTTCTCTAAACGGATTGAAATTGGGTATATGACAACAATTGCTACAAATAATAGTGATGAATTGACAATGTATTATATTTCCAACCACTCACAGGACTTCCATGTTGGCAGTGTTCATCCAACAGATGTAGGCGCCGAAGTTGAAAGATCATATAGATCAGATCCTTCTGATACCTTGCATGGTCTTAAATACTTTTTCATCAAACAGTTCCTCATGGTCACAAAGTGATCCTTAAACACAACTGCTGGTGTCATCCGTGTGGCATGCTCTCCTTCATTGAGTGCATGTTCATGCACAATAATACAGTTTACAATTGGTATGCATTAAACTGTGTACCACATTAGGGAATTTGAAATTCCTTAAACTATATTACTCTTTTGTAATCTGGTTCCATCAGATGTGTGGAACAAATTCTTCTATTTTTCTTATGATTAATGTTGGAATTTTTTGTTATGTAATTAACATTGTAATCCATAGGTCTCAGAGAAATTATGCAAACTCAAATATTACCAGTTTATGCTAGACATTAGATTATTACAGGTTCGAGACACTCAGGACAGTTTGTAGTATTAGCCTGTTACTTTTTATTTGCCTCGATCCTTGCGTAATCAAGGGAACAATTAGCAAACTATAACTATTTATCACTCACTGTCTGAATTAATACTACATCTAATGCTTCTGTAGCTAAATGAGGAGCCCCAAGGCTACATACCCTGATACCCAATGTTGAAAGTTGCGTAACATAGCCAACCAGAATCATGTGCCTCAGTTGAAGGTTGGATGCAACCTCACACGATAAACAACCACCATTAGCTTACGTAAAGGAGGGACGCTGAGAGACCTTTCACCCTACCCTGTACTCTACCATGTGGGCTCAAACTTTAAACGTTGCTTATTTCATGAAATATTTGTCATGCTAAGTTTCGCGTTCCTTTTTTAGCTGCTAGCATGGTGTTTGGAATTTCGGTTTAGTTACTTGTGACTTGGCCAATGCATCGTGTAAGTGTTCATGATACTGAAACAAAATTAGAAATATACTCCCTCCATTCTAGAATAGTAGTTGTTTTAGACTTGTCTTAAGCCGAACTTTAAAACTTTATCCATCAAAAACTTTTAAACTGTTTATTTTGAGCACATAATAATCATACAGATAGATTCGTCTCGAAAAAAGCTTTCTTAATTGTTATGTGTACGTGGGCCTACATGTGGGTCCCAACGGGCATAGGATAGGGCTGCCTGTGCATAAACAGTACCGTGGGGTACTGTACCCTGTTTGGTTAGGATAAGAATAAGTTAGTTTAATTTAGATAAGATTAGTTGTTTTTTTCGCATCCAAGTAAAAGGGATGGCATGTATCCATTATCAATTAAGCAATGAATTAGAAAAGGTTTGGCTAGACACCATACCGCGCCACGCGCGGTTTATCCCCGCGCCACGTGTGGCACGCCCTGCCGGCAAGATCTGATCTGTTACATTAATATTATAATTTAGTTGCATTTTATAAATAAATTGTAAGAGCTGTTAGTGGTCAAAGTTACATTTTGGAGACTGTGTCAACGTCTGAAACGACTACCATTTTAGAATGGAGGGAGCAATTTGGGCAGGCTTCACACTTGTGAGTTGCACTGCTAGATCAGCTTGACATATGAAGCAATAGTGATCAACTCATTATTTCAACTTTATGTTTTTGGGCAAAAGATCTGCACAAATGACTTTAGAGGACAAATAGTTCCCAAAAGGCTGAGAGAATAGGTTGAACTGGTTGTATTGGTAACTGTATGTTTTGGGTCTTTGATTTGGGAGATGTTTATGTATGGAAGATTTAAGCTGGTTTTGATTTCCATCAAGCCAACAAGTTGAGGATTAGTAGCTCATGTTAGATCATTATTTATTCGTTTAGATTCCCAAAAGCATATTTACTTGATTACAGATTCTAGTCCTCCAGTTTCACCTAAGTTGAAGGAGTGATTTTTTAATGGGTGTCAAGCTTGTAAAGAACACATGTTGGTATCATTCCTGGATTACATAGCTAGCTTGTTATATTATCACAGCTTCTGCCAAAAACAATTGAACCCCATCTAGATTTTAGAAAGGGCCTGTGTAGTTTGCTTCCTTGTTAGTTCTTTGCTTGAAGTCTTAAATATCTTTACTGTCCAGCTATATAGAGCTCATTTTTTTTGTATCAATTATATATCTTACAAGCAATGTCAGCCTGTTGTTTGCAGGTATAGAGATTGATGATGAGGAGCTTGCACGATTTGTTGAGCATGTGGACAAGGACAACAATGGAATTATCACTTTCGAGGAATGGAGGGACTTTCTTTTTCTGTATCCAAACGAAGCAACCATCGAGAATATTTATCACCACTGGGAAAGAGTCTGCCTTGTAGATATAGGTGAACAGGCTGCTATACCAGAAGGCATTAGCAAGCATGTCAATGCCAGCAAATATCTGATTGCAGGAGGCATTGCTGGTGCAGCATCTCGAACCGCAACTGCACCTCTTGACCGCCTTAAAGTGATCATGCAAGTACAAACAACACGCACTACGGTCATGCATGCAATTAAGGATATATGGACTCAGGGTGGTCTATTGGGATTTTTTAGAGGGAATGCATTGAATGTTGTAAAAGTTGCTCCAGAAAGTGCAATAAGATTTTATGCTTATGAAATGTTGAAAGAATACATTATGGAGAGGAAAGGAGAAAACAAGAATGAGATTGGTGCTTCTGAACGTCTCATTGCTGGTGGTTTGGCTGGTGCAATAGCTCAAACAGCAATTTATCCCATAGATTTAGTAAAGACACGGCTACAGACTCATGTGTGTGTGGGTGGTAAAGTTCCCAGTCTTGGTGCATTGTCGAGGGATATATGGATGCATGAAGGTCCTCGAGCATTCTATAGAGGCCTCGTTCCATCATTGCTTGGTATTGTTCCTTATGCTGGAATTGATCTTGCTGTGTATGAGACATTGAAAGATGTGTCCAAGACATATATACTAAAGGACAGTGGTAAGCTCTTGCTCAGACTGTTGGCCTTCTAATTATTTTTCTTATAAAATGCATTGCTCATTGGTTCTTGATTTTTTGTGTGTGTTCAGACTCTTGCCATTTCTAATTGGTTTTCTTATAAAATTAAAATGTATGGTTGTTGATTTTGCGGGTCATTGTGATCATGTAGATCCTGGTCCTTTAATACAACTTGGCTGCGGGACTGTCTCAGGGGCTTTGGGAGCAACATGTGTTTACCCTTTACAGGTCATCAGAACTAGGTAAAAAAATGTGTAATTGTGCAGACAAGAATATCTCTCTTTCTGAACTGTATTTCTAACATTTGTAGACTGCAAGCACAACAAGCCAATTCAGAGGCCGCATATAAAGGAATGTCTGATGTTTTCTGGAGAACCTTACAGCATGAGGGTATTTCTGGATTCTACAAAGGAATCCTACCAAATCTCCTTAAAGTAGTGCCTGCTGCAAGTATTACCTATCTAGTTTATGAGGCGATGAAGAAAAATCTATCTCTTGATTAAATTTTGGAATTATTTTGCAAACCAGTCATCATTATTGACATGGCTGACTGTAGAGATAATGACGACACATGGATTTATCAGTTAAATAGCTCCACCTATTTAAGTGAAAGATGGCGCCTTCAGGATGGAACTGGAACCTTTGGTGGCATGTTCTCCTAATTTTCATTTGGCAGTATTGAAAGGATAATTATCAGATCATTAAAGCGCTCATGCTTGCGTACTGGTAACAATATCTACCCATCAAGTTATATGGCAGAAATTATACTTGATTTATCTTTTTTTGTGCTAGAATGACTCCTTTGTGCATAAACAAATGGCTTTATATTTCTGCACTTATATAAATTTTGGGAATCACAATGAAGCGTTTGCATCATTTTGTGGACTTTAGAACATTTTTGGGAACTAGAACTGATGGCGTTTTCTAGGAGTAGGTGATTTTAAGAGCTAGTAATGAGCAAACAGCAAACTTGCAAGGGTGTGCTTCTTATTTTGGTACTTTGATTATATGTGCGACTGTTTTCGTTTTTTATTGCTATACTATATATAACTGCCAGCTTAGCATTGCTTATTTGGTATTCAGTTTAGTAATGTTAAAATGGATAGCCGTAGCACTGTGACTTCCAGAAGTGGCATGAGTTCTTAAGCTACAAGCTACTCCCTCCATATTACAAAATTTTGATGTTATAGACTTGTCCTAAGTCAAGTTTTAAAACTCTAAACAATTTGGATTGTTTACATGAAAATCATATATATAGCTTCGTCTCAAAAAGCATTTCCATATATTATATATATTTCATGTGGATTTTATAAATAAATTGCATTGGTAATGAGTGATCAAAGTTGCATTTTTAGGACCATGTCAATGTCCAAAACGTCAAGTTTTGTGATATGGAGGGAGTATCATACATCCTAGGTCTCGGAATAATTTTTTAGAAAAGACAAACACTATAAGAATATCTTCCGTTTATTACTTAAGTTGTAGACTTGTAGCCTTGTAGACTTACCAAAATCAAATTGAATTTTTCTGATATAAGTCTCAAAATTGAATAATTTTGTAGGATTAGCATATTGAAAAGGTGCGAGATAAAATGTGAAGTGCAATCTCTGTAAATTAATGAAATGAAGTTTTGTTGGCACTGGCTGAAGAAACACTAATGGCCTGAAAATACATGTGCTTTCTTTCTGTATTATGTCCTTGATAGGTTTATGCTAATATTTTTTATATATACAATAGCGTGCTAGAATGAAAGAGAGAACAAATAAATATGGAACTGGTTTACGGATGCCTTGATGCTAGTCCTGAGATGTCCTACTCTTCCGTAGAATAAAGATGAGTGATCTAGTTATCTCTTTTGTGTGAAGCATGAATTTTGATTCAGGACTCAGTAGCCAGGATTAGTGCAGTACAAAGTTTGTTGAGTCAGCAAATCTTTGCTGGCACTCCGTTTCCCATGGAATTCTTGTGTCTTGCATAATTGATCTGGTTGTCTTCCCACTAAAATAAAATAAAAGTTACCAAGGTACTGTTATTCTTCTCCTGATGCTAAGTTATAACTATTCTGGAGATAAATTCTTCAATTATTTGCTAAGTTAGGACTTAGGAGCAGGAATCCGGTGGTAACTGCATTCATCTACCATGATGCCACTCACTTATTTTCTTTGTATTGCACATGGGATAGCACTCTTGATGGATGCTTTTCAGCTTTGTATTACCATTTCATTTTTGTATCATGGTGCATTTTTTGCCTCCAAGACAGCTCGTAAACATTTAGTTGTGTATTTAGAAGCTAGCACAACATAACGGTTTCATCATCTATTGAACAGAATGCATGAGGCTCTAGAAATTTGGCTAATAGCTTAAACCTTAGCACTACTTCACCGATTTGTGGTTTTGTTCATTTCTCCTGTATAGGCTTAGTACAAAAAGGGGACATCATTTTTGTTTTTCTCCGGCGATCATTGATCTGACCATGGTTACACTTATGTTTGACAATAGTTGTCATTTCGCTTCAATGTTCTATGTTACCTAGTCATTGCTATTCTCAATTATTAATATCTCTCTATTCCCTTTTGCTGGTTAGATGATAGCATTTCAGCTCATGACTTGCTTGCTGAACTGGACAATTTTCTGCAATTAATTGAACCTGCAACTCGTTTTCTAATATGTTTGATTTGGATAGATTCTCCTTGTCATTTGAACTCATTTGTTTCACTTTCCACGTTTCAGTTATATGGCACCATCGGCTCGGAGTTATCTATGTATCGTGAAATTCTGAAGAGGCTTATTTTATCCCCAGTCTCGGGGTGAGTTTTGTTAGTCAAATTGTAACACACAGGAAAAAAGATCCCTTTTTAACTTAATTTATGATTCCTTGCGCTCCTGGACTCAACAGGAAGCTGTGACCTTTACTGACAGTGCGATTGCCCTGTAGAAAGGGTGCTGGTTATACATGTATCTATTTTCCTCGGCCATTTGCCAAAAATCAACACCTACTGTATGTAATAACCGGCCCACATCGCCAATCTTGCAGATATAGCTTAAATGGTTGCTCGTTGCAAATGCAAACGACCCCGAGTGATGTAAATACAGTACATATCCAAGCCAGTGTGTATGTATGCTGATTAGCAAACGTTTCCTTCGGGGTGTTTACATGGTAGTCGCGTGCCCTTGTACCATAAGCAAGTCTAGTTCAGTGCATGCAACTGGTCGTTGTCCGCAGAGGAAGTTATAAAATGAAGTGGGTAGGGATAGACTATAGAGTGTCCGTGGAAGAAAAAGAAAAATTTTAGAAGTTTTTTTTAGAATGTAGTGTAAGGTGCGAAGGAATTTGAAAGAAGCATATAATATATAGTGAATAGTGTTATGCTGTATTTAGAGATTTTGGTGGAACGCATGAAATGGTATTCTGCTGAGCAGCATGGAAAAGTGTGCTGTTGACCGTGTCAATTAGAGCATTTCCATTCCATCTAAGACTTCAAAAGGCACACTTTTGAACACTATTCACTGTACACTATCTATTACTCTAAATTTCTTCACTTTGTAGAAGATTTTTTTCTCCCCTAGAAGATATCATTGCACACTTTATTTTATCGTTTTTCTAACGATGCTTTTACGGCATGTTTAAAGTGGCTTGAGCTTATCTATTCAGCAGCTTATTCATTTAGCTCTAGTTCTACACATAACTAATTTTTGCTGAATCAACTTATATCCACTTCTTTGCATGGTGTTGTCGGTGATCATGGGAGGCGCGACGCCGTGGATCTCATTGCCAGAGACTCGGGCCACTGGGGCGGCCAGCCAGCCATGCGGCTTCGCGGGTGCCACTCAGGGTTTAGAAAATCGCGGAGTAGCTTCGAGCCGTTTACTGCGCGGAGGCGATTAACCGCGGTTAGCCATGATTTTCAGTCGGTTTTTATCCTAAATGCAAAACCACGGTTTCTCGGTTTTGTTCACGGTTAGCCACGGTTTTTTGCGGTTAAACGGTGGTTTTCCGCGGTTAACCGCTGTTTGTGAGGAAAAAAGGACAAAATCGACGAAAATGGCTAAAATTCTTGAAAATATACATTATAAATTTGAATTATAAAATTTTGTTTAAGCCAAAATGTTTAGAATGTTAATAGTATTTTTAGGAATTTTATGTATATTTTACATTCAAAATTTATTTGAACGAATTTTGATCAAACCCCTGAACCCTAAACCGCCGGTTTATCAAACCAGTCCTCCGCGGAGGTATGGTTAGCCACGGTTAACCGGTGGTTTAAGGAAGAAGCTCGCTACAAAGCAAGGACAATTGGACAAAGCATAGACTGGGATTTGCGTGGCAAAGGACAGTACAGTGGTGGGGGCTAGCAGTAGCAGGATAGCTCGGTTGCTACGGTCTTCTGGAAGCACTCGCCCTCGCACTCGCAGTCGGAAGGGAAGGTGGTGGTACACCATCCCAAGAAAGCAGCGAGCGGCAACCAAGGGGGAGGAAGCCCGCGTGAAGCTTCGTCTTGGAGTAGTGGGCGCTGGCTGATGCTGGCATGCTGCCCCCCGCGCTCTTTGCCGCTACCCACGTGGATTTATAAACGCCTTTGTTTCTTGACTCGCCACAGTAGTCGTCGAGGTCCCATGGTCATCATATAATTGGAGCATGAGGGAGTCGGTTCACTTCTTCAGCGAGTCAAGCGGTGGATTCTCATCCTTCGTTTTTTTTTTCTTTTTTGAAGAAAGAGCCCTGGTTCATTCCAGGATCAATTGCAACATTACAACCAGACACCGATAAAAAAAACCAAAATTACATTTGAGTCCATGTAGGATCTAGATGCAAAGCTCAGAACTAAATGCATGTTCAAAGTGGCTTGAGCTTATTTATTTTGACAACTTATTCATTCAGTCTCACGCACAAATAACTTCAGCTCGGTCACTCCGAACATCCTGTAAGCTCCTCACTCTCCTCGCACCACAGATTCAAAGACAATAGCCATGGAGGATTTCGGCCTTCCAAGATCAGCTCATTCGGCCAAAACCCAGCAAGGAAAGGAATAACAAGATCAACACCAAGAATAATCATCAAGGAACCGATATCCTTCACAGCCACAAACAAGGAACTCGATCCAAAGGAGGAGGCCAATGCTGGGGGAGGAGGGAGACCGGTGCAATGAGTGGGGGAGGAGGATAGCACTGTGGGTAGGAGAGGAGGTCGACATCTCATCTAGCCGTGGAGATGGAGAGACATAGACAGAGAAATGAGGGTGGATAGAGAGAGAAATTACATATAGGATAGTCGGTGATAAGGTGTATCCTAGATGGTGTACATACAATGTCAATGTTTATGGTAGCGAAAACCAATCCAAACCTAGAATTAATAGATCAAAGGACCGGTCAAGTCTGATTTTGATAGACGAAGGACCGGTCAACACAAAATGCTCTCTTTAACCAGGAGCCTTGTGATTTTTTAAGCACATTTATAATACTATGCTTTGAAAAAAATGAAATGTTTCGCTAAGAGGAACGGCAAAAAGAAAAGGAGGAAAAAAAAAAGCAAAACCATAAGCCATTATGCAAAAACACATGGAGGTAATTGTAGTTAGAATTGTTTGCACGTTGATGCTGTCTGGATCTGCAGGGTACGTTCCTTGTTGAGTGTTGACTGTGTTTCACTGGTGCATGCTAATTGCGTTATGAGTTATATGACCGCCACCTCCTACTCGTACAGAGAACGTGCCATGGTAGTTTCGGTCATGGGCGGTGCGGTGCACTCGGAGGATGAGACGGAAAAGCAAGATCGACTTGCAGTTTAGCAGGACCGTTGACCGTGGTGACCAACACAAGCAACACTGACATGCATGTCCCGGCTGCCTGATCAAGCAAAATCGTTATAGATCAGATCGTGGGTTTGGCCGTTCAGGCAGGCAAAGATCCAACTCGTAAGGTACACGTCCTTATAACCTGTAGACGTACGATCTTGACTGTAGCCGAGTCGTCGTTTTTATTTCCGCAGAACATCATGTTGGCCAGCGTCATCTATCAACACATGCTGAAAACAAAAGGCAACGCATTCGCAGCACGCCACTGGACGAGTCGATGGGTACTGGGTTAGACAAGAGACAGGTGAACCGAACTTGTTAGTACCTTTGTACCTGCTTGACAACAGTCGAGTTGCATTAGGCCCGGATTTTTCGTGTTTCGGGTTGGGTTCGGACCCATTTTTAAGACCAGACGTATCGGGCTGGGCTGGGCTCGGGCTTGATCTCGCGGGACGGGGCTTTTTAAGCTCGACCCAAAACCTGGTCTGGTCCGACGTTTGATCGTGTCGGTGGCCCAAGCCAGACAACAGATTTGTAGGGGCTACCCTGCGAAGCAGCGTGGAGCGCTTCATGAAGCAGCTCAGGGAGCTGAGCAATCTTAAGGTGGTTATCCTGTAGAAAATTGTAGCTTGTTTTTTATTATTGAGGGGACCCCCTATTTATAGTTGGGGGGGGCAAATTACATTGCACCGATACAACCCTTCGCCGAGGGGATCACGCGGGGGTAAAAGGGGTAAGGTTAGGAAAAAAAAACCTCCTAGACCCTAACCTGCCCTTAATTTTATCCAGGGGTACCGAAGAAAAAACACCTTCGGGACCCAGGTTTAGACTTAATTGCCCTCGATTTTCTACCTAAAGTAGGGGTAGAACTGAGATTACAAGGGAGACCCGGTTGTTACAACGAACCTTGATCCCTCTACCACCTTATGCTGGTTGTTACAGCCAGCTGTCATATCTCCCTGACACGCGATATGATTCCTGGCGACGGTGGTAGGCCGTACTTGGACTTAGGCTTTCTTGGCCTCGAGTGGATTACTTCCTGATATGCTTCGCCTCGCCCCTATGAAGGTCCGCAAGGCCCTGGGGGTACGCCTCCTCTAGTCCGCTGTTGCTTCACCAAGGGAAGCGAAGCTCCACTTTGGGGTACGCCTCCCCTGGTCCACCGTTGCTTCGCCTAGAGGGAGCGAGGCTCCCCTTGGTCATGCATCTCCTTCACCTTCGCGAGTTGGTTCGCTTCTCTCACTGATTTGTAGGGGGTGGGTGTCCCCTACTACAACAAATCAGGTCTAGTTTAGATATGCCAGGTAGACCATTGACATTTGAAAAACCCTACGAACAAGAGAAAAAGGGTTCAATCCATCAGACAAGCGGCCTGGCACGACGCGACCCGATTAGGCAAGGTTTGGCCTGACACGTATAGGCAACCGGTCCATGTCGCGCTGGCCCATGTGCTCATCTTGAGGCCCAGGCATGGCACAACGGGAACTTAACCATGGCGTGTGTTGGCGATAGTTACGCTCAAAGAAATTAATCCGCAAACGCACGGATATCGTTGAAGCCTTCCACCCTAGAGTATTCCGGGGTATCGAATCCACAGGGAACAAGAAGCTACCAGTCTTGAATTAATCTTATCTAGATGGGAGAGAGAACAATTAGGAAGGTCGAGAGGGTCTTCTGGTTTAGGTCACACTGGTCTAAGAGTGAGTACTCAGTTCTATGCTGGCTTTATTTACGTCGGAGCATGGCAGGCCCGCTACCCGTCCACCTTCACTTAAGAAGCCTGGAGAGTTACGATCACCATAGAAGGGCCCTACTGAGCCAACCTTAACGTGATGGAACGTTACTAAGGATAGACAGGGCTGTCACCATCTGCTACCATCCACGGCAGTCCGTTGGGTCTGGGCGTCAACCAAGGTAATTACTAGTCTAGACACCGCGTTTACACTAACAATTACTACTTTACTAGCGCGTCGAGTAAAGTATTCACAAAAGACAAAGTATATCTCACCAGTTGCAAACGGGGTTCTCTGTAGATAAACTAGCATTGAACTAGAAGTACTTTATAAATAAAAGAGTATGGCTACAGTGTTACCAGATTGAAGAGGAGAACTCCACTCGAAACCGAGCTTTATTCCCGAGGTACAAGTAGGAGAGAGCCGGGGCCTCCGGCTCGTCTCCAACACTCTCACCTCACCTCTCTTCCTACTCTAATTACAATGTGGAACTAAATACTTCTCTTCACCATGATCACAAATGAGGGAGAGGACCTCTATTTATAGTGTGAAGGTAGAGTAGCTCTCAAGTAGAGTCCAAAGAATATTCTCCTTCATCTTCTCTCTTCTTGCCATGTGGCATGCTAAACCGACGTATTAAGTCGGTTTTTGACACCATGATCGACTTCCACGTGTTGCTTGAGCCTTACTCTACCTTTGGGCCAAAGGAGAATCCAAGGCGCCAAAAAAGTGGTCGGTCGACCTGGCTTGGGTCGGCCGATCCAGTTTAGGCCGGCCTGGCTCGCGTTCTTCCGGAGCTCATTTCTCCCTTATCCGAGCTTCAAATATAGCAAATAATATATGCGTTTCGATCGTCTCGACGAGCTCTTAATCATGGTGCAGTCCATTTTGTCATTTGATGACTTTTCAAAATATGTTTAATTTAAACTCCATCTTTCGTCCGATTTGCATACAGCCGATAAATCGTCTTTTCTTGTGTATGCCTGCAAAACATGAGACTACACCAAAACTCGTGAAACTCATTAATGTTAGCCTCAATGTAGTTTGAATTTCTTTATTTTGTTGATATGTTGACGGTCAAAAGCATACAAAATATTACAAATAAGGACCGTCAACAGCGTGCTGGCCCGATCAGCCCAACGTGCGTCAACCCAACATCATTAAACCCCTTGATCAGCAGTTCAACATGTCAACGTACATAATTACATATCAAAACACATGTTCAAAGTATAGATCAAGACACATGTTCAAAGTTTACAGCACACAAGCAAAGTTTAAAACACCAAAGAATTAGGGAAAGGCAAACAAAGGCAAGCATCAGTATCAGATCTTGGCAAAAACACAAGAACAAGATGAGATTTAGGGTTAAGGTTAGCGAAACAATCGTACCTACGCAACCGGATCCTAGAGACGCCCCACACACGATCGAGAATAGCCGAAGTGGGGAGGAGATGACAACCAAAAAAGAGGAGAGGCGAGATCCAGTGGCCGGCAAGTGGCTAGGCTAGTCGGAGACAACGAAGAGGCGACTGGCGAGGCGGCGGCGGCCTACAGGAGTGCGGGTGCCGAGGGATGGAGGAAAATGGGCCAGGCGAGATTCGACGAGTGGCGCGTACTGATGAGGACATCGTCCACATGGATGCGACCACTACTCCTTCCTCTACTTCTTGCACTACGATCGTGACATGTTGGCGACAATTCATCGCATCCACTCCTTCGGCTACATCAACATGGTTTCATCGGCCCCCACCTTGGCCAGGTCGACTCCACAGTTGGTCTTCTTCACCTTCGGGCATGATGCTACGATATCCATCACTCCGGCCGCCACCTTGACCGCCACCCATACTTGAAGGCGCATTCAACAAAGACGCATCTCCACCTCCTCGACGACCTCAGGCCCAAACCCCCATGTTGCTCAAGGCCCAACCAAAGATTAAACCCAATTCGTCGTCCACGAGCCCAGTTCGGCCACCAGGAGCAGTCCAACTTAAAATGATCATAACTCGGTCATACGAAGTCCGTTTTGGATGTTCTTGGTATGCACGGACAAGCCCACGACGGGAGCTTTCCAATGGATCCAGTTTGAGGACCAAATTCTATCAGAATCAACAGGAATCGCGAAATCAAGAGGACGTCAAAATCTGCCGGGTGCTGCGCCACCTCCACTTTGGGCCCATGGCCCATGTAACCCTAGGGTTGAGCGCCCCAAACCCTAGCCGTCGCTATATATTCAGTAGCCGTCATTGTTTAGACTCAGGTTTGGTTGTGTGTTGGTAGACCCCGTGTGCGTCCCCCCTCGAATTTGCGTGTGTCGACTAGACCACCCGAGTCGAGTTATCGAACCTCAAATTTATCCAAGTGCTTCATCCATATTTGCAATTTCAGATTGCGTTTATCTTGTTTCTTGCTTGTTCTTCGATCGCTTGCAGGAAACGACCTTCGTGGTCAGGTCAATCGCGTTCTTGGCGTGGTTGATAACGAGCAGGTTTGGTGGTTTAGCGATTGCCGGGTTGCATCCTTGAGAGGTTGGTAGCCGGATCGTCAAGGTCGCCTCTCCGACCAGATCGAAATTATCCCTTCGAGTCTCACCAGAAGATCGGGCAGCCCCCGTTTCCCCATCACGTACGGATGGGCTGGTCAGAGACGATGGATAGGCGACCGGCGAGGCGACAGTGGCCTACAAGAGTGCGGGCACCGGGGGAATGGGGAATGAATTAGGATTAGAGGAATAGGGAGGGGGGACCAGCTGACTGGGGTCTCAGTGCTTGGGATGTGGCGTAGTGCCTTATGTACACGAGCCTAGCTGGGTCGACCGTTTAACCGAGCCATGTTGGACCGACACGCCGTGCTCAACTCTCGGCCAAGGCATGGCACGTCTGGACAGACCACGCGGACCCGGGCCCGATTTAGACCGTGCAATGTCATGTTTGGGTCGGGTCAAAATTACGAACCTCGTGCCGACCCATTTGACCACCTATACATGCGACCATGTCTGCAGCTGAAAACCCGCATGCGGCAAACCCATGTTGGCACAACAACAAAACAAGAGATTTTTTTTCTGGGTCCGCCAGGGGAGTTAAGATTTTTGTTCCGGTTGAGTTGGCAACGGTAGGGCTGCTAGGTACCGTTGGAATCAGATCCGTCGGTGGAGCTCGATCTAGTGTCATCTACGCTGCCATGCGCCGGGAGAGCAAAACTTAAAACTTTGATATTAATAAATAATGTATAACCCTTTCTTTTCATAATCATCATAACAATCAAGTTTGCATGCCGCCATCCTTGTCGCGCAACACTCGGAGCCCCCCGACAACATGTTCCCCAACTTGGTTGTCGCACCACGATTGGTCAGGACTTCAAAATTCAGAGAACGAGGCATGCCCATCCTCCCTCTCTGCTCCCCTCTCTCCTCTTCACGTCGGTGTTGGCCGGCGCCCTTTCTCTCCCCAACGCTGCGGCAAGCAGAGGGGCGGCGAGCAGAGGAGAGGGAGGAGAGGGGCGGCGAGGGAGGAGAGGGAGGCCGCGGGAGAGCAGAGGGGCGGCGAGCAGAGGGGCGGCCGGCGGGGGAGGAGAGGGGCGGCGGGGGAAGTACCTGGAGAGGCCGCCGGCGGGGAGGAGAGGGGCGGCGGAGACGGGGGCGAGCTGAAGAGGGCGGCGGGGGAGGAGCGCGTGCGGGGGAGTTGCAGATGGGAAAGGTACTGGAGAGGTATATATTGGATGGCATTTGCAGGTAAATAATTAGAACTATAAGGGTAGTGTCTTTTTTCCATTCCGCAAACGCTATAGAAGCCACCAAAAACTTGCTTCTCAAATCATACTACAAAATCTGGCTTTTTGGGGCTCTAACTTTTGGAAGGGGGTTCCAAAAGCTGACTGTTTGTTTCAGCTTTTGGCTTCTGAGGGCTAGAAGCTGAAACAAACAGGGCCTAAGGCCCTGTTTGTTTGAGCTGCGGCTTCTCTAAAAGCTGCTTTTGGGAAAAGCCACAAAAACTAGTTTCTGGGAAAGCTCAGATCATAGTACAAATTGGGCTCTTGGTGGCTTTTGGCTTCTTTGAAGGGGGCTCCGAAAGCTGGCTGTTTGTTTGAACTTCTGGCTTTTAAGGCTAAAAGCTGGCTAGAAGCTCAAACAAACAGGGTCTAAGGCTCTATTTGTTTGAGCTGCAGCTTCTCTAAAAGCTGTTTCTGGAAAAAGCCACAAAAAACTAGTTTCCGGGAAAAGCTCAAATCACAGTACAAATTGGGCTTTTGGCTGCTTTTGGCTTTTTTGAAATGGGTTCCAAAAGCTGGCTGTTTGTTTGAGCTTCTGGTTTTTGAGGCTAAAAGCTGGCTAGAAGCTGAAACAAACGGGGCCTAAATAACGTATAACCCTTTATTTTTATAATCATCATAACAATCAAGTTTGCATGCCGCCACCCTTGTCGCGCAACACTCGGAGTCCCCCGACAAGAAGTTCCCCAACTTGGTTGTCGCACCCCGATTGGTCACGCCTTGACCCCAACTAATTAACCACCGCATGCAGGTGACGTCCTGACCCGAAAACATGGTGGTAATTGCCTAATTGGTCAAGGCATATACTTGCCTTCTACTACCTCCTTTTTTTTATTTGACGTCTTTGACTTTTTGACACGTCTTTGACCATTCGTCTTATTCAAATTATTTTTGTAAACATCATTTATTTTGTTGTGATTTGTTTTATCAATAGAATTACTTTAAATATGTCTTATTTTTTTACAACTTTGCATAAATTTTTTGAATAAGACGAATGGTCAGAGACATACCAAAAAGTCAAAAGCGTCAAATAAAAAAACGGAGGGAATAGGAAGGACGGTAGCGTTGAGCTCAGCTTCTAGAAAGAGAGAGAGAGGAGAGATAAAAGGATGAGGAAGAAGCAGGCACATACAAGGAAGAATTTTAGGTTTATGATTTTTTTTTAATGGAATTGTTGGTGATCGGGTGTCTGGTCTGATCCGAAGCTTCGGTCTAGTCCACCACCGTACACGCTTTAGCCCAGCCCATCACCGTCGGTGGTTGTGTTTTGTTTCAATTGTTCAAAGGAAATATATCAGTTGTACATTTTACTTGTTCTATTAGTTCAATGTGCATGTTTCATTTTTAATAGTACATTTATTTTGTTTCTGCAATTTAATTTATTTGATTTGTTTCAGTAGTTCAAAGCGTATGTTCTAATAGTTCGATGTGCATGTTACAATAGCGTGTACTGCAGGAACAAGCGTCCGATCTTCAACGTGCATGTTCTATCGCACACTTGTTCTAGTCCTGCAGTTTAATTTTTTTATTTGTTTGAACAGGATCATAGTGCGTGTTCAAGCATTATATTTCACTTATTCTATTAGTTCAAAGTGCATTTTCCATTTTCATATAACACATTTGTTTTGATGCTATAAATTAATTTATCTGATTTGTTCCAGTAAATCAAAGTGAATGTTCCAGCAATACATTATACTTATTCCATTAATTCGATGCGCAAGTTTCGGTAGTACATTTTTACTTTCTTTTTGGGGTGTATTGTGAGAACAAACGGAATGAACTAGCAGATCAAGTGTGGAACAACCGTTTGAATTTCTTTATGGATCGGACGTGCGACGAGTATTGCATCCTTTTTTTAGGTAAGTAAAAGCAAATGGAAGAGGAGATGGGGGTTGCAAAATCCAACAAACATAAATACCCCTGAAACCACATTACAAGTTGAAACCCAATCCCAAACCCCTTAGAGCATCCCCAGGAGACTCCCCGTCAGTGGTCTCTATCGCTACAGTAACGTGATTTTTTCCGCCCAGTGCACACGCCGGTCTCTTGCCTGCTCAATTCCCGGCCGGCTCAATTCAAAAAAATTTGGAATAGAGGCTCATTTGAGGAGTCTCCTGGGGATGCTCTTATAGACCATCTTCATCCATATTCCTTTTCGTTCTATTTCCTCTTTTTTAAGAAATTCTAGTACTCTTTAGAGTTTCACAGATTCCCTTCGTCATCCTCTTCAATGAGAAAATCACCATTTTATTTCTTTTCTAGAAAAATTTTCCTCAGTTTTTTTATTGTATTTCTTAAAAATGCTATTACCGGCAGCCACAGCCCACATGGCACGAGCACACGACCTCCAGCCAGAGTCGCCGCGGCGGCGACAAGTGTCCCAGCAGCGACGCCGACGCCCATCGGCCTCGCTCGCGATCTCACGAGGCGACGGCGGCCCGGCGGCCGCACGCACCGCCGAGAGGCCCAAGCGTGGCGTGACGGCAGCCAAAGCGGCCGGCGAAGATGAAGAAAAGGCAGGGGGCCTTGTCGGCTTTTGCTCCCCCTCTCCGATTCGCCGGAACGTGATCGATGCCGCGGTCGGCCATGTTCTCTCCAATCAGGGCCATGGCCATGGCCATTGCCTCCGCCTTTTTCGCCTTCGCTCGCTGTGAATCTCGCAGCGGATAAGATCAAGGACGCCTGGGACTGCGAGTATTCAAATGCCAGCTGCTACGTGCACCCACCATGAGCGGGGTTTGAGGTTTGTTTGTTTCAGGCTAAATTAAATGAGGGTGGATTCCGCGTTGGATTGTTGAATTTTGAACGTCTCAATTAAACCAGCCCCACCACTCCACCAGTATGCAGCTTGTTTAAGGTGTGCTATGCTCAGATTCGCGGATTTAGTTTTGTTCTGGCCTAGTTTGAAAAAATTATCATTTTTACATACCATCTGGTGTAAAATTTTGTAATAATTTTCAAGATTTTCTGGGATTTTGCACAAAAAAATGAAAAACATTTTTAATAGAGAACTAATAGTGAATGGTATACCATTAGAATGGTATATATGTTTCACGTGAAACACCTTGTGAGACACTCGAAAAACACACAAAAAATTTATGAAACACCGTGTGAAATACTTATTAAATGCAGCACATATAAAATGCTCATGAAACGCCATATAAAAGCCTGTATTGTTGAAACTTTTTTATCCAATAGCATTTCGGTTTCTTAATTTTTTAGCCTTTTCATGTCTCTTTTTAAAGGTTCTCAATTTTTTCAACTAAATCCAAAATCAAACTTGAACAACGAATTAAAAAGGGGCTCAAACAGGATTACTATACTGCTACATTTTGTGTTTTTACTTGATGTTTATTTGAAACTCTTACAACCAATTTTCAGCTGCTTTCTTTTGTGTTGCGAAACCTCCTAATAGAATCCTACAACCATTGTAATCTAAAGCTATGAAAAAAACACCTACTCAAAAGGCAACGACCATGTTCCAGTTGACTAGTCTCGGCATTTTAGGCCGACGACAGTGACAAAAAGTCTTGCCAACAAATTGCAGGTCACACTTAAAAATAAAATTTACCACAAAACTATAAGTTATGGAAGTCTCGCATGACCAAACACCAGTCTCCTCGCGCTGCCAAATTATGGCAAATAGTGGCCGTGTCTATCACTTAACTTATCACCGCAGAAGCGGAATTCACCATCTTGGTATATGATGTTCTAAACATCTATTGCAAAATGCATGCATTCAACTATCGACAAAACATACATTATTGTTTGAATGACACATTTTAGCCGAAAGGTGTATAGATACAAAAGAGTAGTACAGGTTGTGGTTCCAATTAGCATTACATTTACAAGAGCCACAAAAGCGCATTTTTACCCTTGTTGATACCTTGTTTAGTTTTAGTTTTTGTTGGATTTGCAATTTTTGTTATTTTTATAAAGACCCTTCACTTTAATTTTTAAAAATATTTTTTTGAAACTTTGTAGAGTATTTCTCAAATATCATCAATTTTTTTAAAATAATTTGCTTAGCCTTTTCATACCACTTTCAAAGGTGATCAAATTTTTCCAACTAAAACTAAACAAGGCATCAAATAGATTATTTGTCTGTGCTATGCTGCAAATAACGAGGGTTCCACTCTGGTTGGGTAACTCTAGTTGCAGTTACCCATATGATTATATATAAAATAGCAGGCCCACGTCATTGTGGGAATCTCGGATATTCCGACCTTGTTTACTGACAACAATCCTTCCATTAGCTGCAAATGTGGGCTCTTTTGTCATCTCCGTCGGTGTGCGTCATCCTCTTGTCGTCCCGCCACGCAAGTTGCAATCTTCATAAGCAACATCGCAACACCACCGCACACGACACGAACCGAACGAAGACGCCAATTATAGGCTATGTACAGTACAGCGCAGATAGAATATCACTTCCTCTTTTTTTTTCTTGACGTCTTTAACTTTTAAGCACACATTTGACCATTCTGACCATTCGTCTTATTTTAAAAACTACATAAATATCATTTATTGAGTTTTGATTTGTTTTATCAATAAAGGTACTTTAAGCAAGACTTACTTTTTTTTCATCTTTGCACTAAAATTTTAAATAAGACAAATGGTCGAATACGTGCCCAAAGTCAAAGTCATCAAATAAAAAAGAACGGAGGGGTACTTACTAAAGAATTAAGAGAAAAAATAGAACACGGTATACCGTTTCAGCCTCTTGAATGGTACAGCCCGCGCCACCTTTTTCCTCCTCTTCGGCTGATGCCAACCATCGCGTTATGATTTGGGTTAAGGTTTAGGGTTTTTTTTGTGCCAGGCGAGAATAGAGGGATGCCGAGGAGGCAGCGAGGTGATGCAGCCACGGGAGGTGGCCGGCGGGTCTGCAGCGGCACCGGTAGAGGTTAGGGTGAGCGGGGTAGATCTGGCGATTGGAGCTCGAGTGACGGCGCGACGAGGCGACAGGAGAGTCGCCGGCCACAGGTGGTGGCGGAGGCAACGACGGTGATGGGGAGGCGCGTAGAGCACTGGAGGGGAGGCATAGGAAGCGAGGAAGATGAGTCTAGGGGGAGGAGTCATTCGATGCAGGGGAATGATGGATCCATGTATCATTCCGTCGGATCATAGTGGTATGGAGTTCTCTAGTGCTTCCAAAAATTAATTGAAGTCTTGCCATTTTAAAAAAAAAATCACTTCAAAATACTAGTAGATTCTAGACCCACGTATCATATATATACTGTACGAATAGTGTTTTATGGGGTGGGATAGAGGGTATATTGGGGATGCTTTATATCTCCCCTTCTCCCTCTAGACAATCGCGACCCCTCCTCCTTCCCCCGATCCCCCAACCCGAGCCCCAATTTAGAGATCACAACTCCCCCATTTCCTGACCCTCAACCTCGACCCCTCCGACAACATGCCCCTCTCTCCTCCTCAGTCCATCTTTGCTACTCTGCGCACCTTCATTGCCCGCAGTCGAAGGCACCGCTGCCACCCCGTGCACTCTGCCCCTATCCTCCCACCGCCACACAGCCCTGCGCGCACCCTAACATCAGTCACCCTAACCCTACCGTCGTGTGTCAATCCACCCGTTGCTGCCCTCCACTACCTTCGACCATTCCCGCAACTCTGACGCCGCCGTCACTGCCTCGCCGCCCTCACCATGATCCTATCCTCACCACCATCTTGTCACCTCCCCCGGCATCCCTCTAAACCCGAAGGATACGGAGCATCCGATCCAAACCCCAACTCTAACACTAACCCAACCCATCGACGATGGCTGAAGGGGAAGATGGTTGTTGTACCACGCCACAACAATGGTGAGGAAAGAGACTGTGGCGATCGGAGACCTTAGGTAAGTCAAAATCAATTGAAACTTAAAAAAATTTTAGACAATTGAAGTTTAGCAAAGTCGTTATTTATAGGTTAAAAAGCATACATGCCACTGTAGAGTCTCCTTTGAACAAAAATGCCATCGTAGAGTGTCTAATATCGTAGACGCCATTATAAACAGCAAAAATGTGCACAGATGCCATTATTCGAGCTGAGAGAGAATTTCGGACGAAATACATGGAGAAATACGGTCTGACATGTGGGTCCCACATGTCAGCCTCTCTCATCTTCTTCCTCTTCCTCTTACTCCATCTCTCTCTCTCCCTCTCTATCCCACCTCTCTCCCCGATCTCCGCCGCCGGCCTCTCTGTGCCGTCCTCCTCGAGCCTAGCAGCCGGCGGCGCCCTAAACCATCTCCACCAACGCCGGCGGTGGCCCTGCCTCTCCCCCAAGCGCGCACGGCGGCACCCACCCTGTCCTCGAGCTCGGTCGCCGGCAGCACCCGCGCGAGCCCATCTCCACTAAAGCCGACAACGGCAGTGAGGTACCGCCCCTGCCTCTCCCCCAAGTTTGCCGCCGCCTCTCCTCAAAGTGCTCGACTCGCCGCCTCTCCTCTTCCGCGAGCTCGCCACGCGCCTCTCCTCTTCCGCGAGCTCGCCGGTAGGGCCCGCCTACCTCTGCCGCGAGCAGCCTCCTCTCGTCGGAGATGGACGGGCACGACGGCGGCGGCGGCCAGCGCCATCTCTGCATCTCCGGCGCCTTGGCCTCGGGATGCCACCGTAGCGGAGCCCGAGGAGAGAGAGGAGCAGTGAAGAGAGAGAGAGGAGAGAGATCTAGAGGGGAATGGCTAGAGGTGGAAGAAGAAGGCTAGAGGGGATGACATGTGGGTCCCGCTCGTCAGATGTGTTTTGGAATGTATTTTCAGCTTATATATCCTCAATACTCTCCATAATGGCATATGTGCACGTTTCTTCTGTTTATAATGGCGTCTGCGATATTAGACACTCTACGATGGCATTGCTGTCCAAAGGGGACTCTACAGTGGCATGTATACTTTTTACCCTTGTTTATATCCAATGTTACGCATACATGTCTTTAAAATATTGATATGGCTAGATGATTCTAAGCCGTGAGATATAGCAGGATGAAGTTAGATCTGAATCGGCAGGTCCGAACTAGCAAAACGTGCGAGTGCGATTCCGGACGGTGGGAGCTGGTGGTGGATCGCGACGTTGCCCAACCAAGTCTGTTGCCTTGCCCGATCAAATTCTGGTTCGTCCAAGTCTTAAGTTTTGTTGTGTGGATCGGTCTGATGAGTGTAGCTTCTAGCATTCTACCTCTTGGCGACACGCCGCTTTCCCTTGCAGTACTTTTCTGAGCAACTGGCGAGGTTTACAGGCCGTAGCGCGTGTCATTAATTTCGTAAGACAAGTGCATTTTAAATTTTTATATAAATTTTTAGTTTTTTTCTCTGTGGGTGACATGGCGCAAGCAGAGGAAGTAATTCACTATTTGTAATTCTTATTTTTAAAAAAATGACCAATTTTTTATACACATCTACACAAAATTATGATTTTACATGCTTTCAAAATAGTTATAATTTTAAAAGTTTATTTTTATTTCTATTATTTTTAAATTTACTTTGTATAAGTTAATTTTGTTAATGCTTAAATTCATTTATGTACCCTTACCATGATTTTTTGTTGCGTTTTGATTTTTTGGGTTTTTAAAATTTTTTCTCTTGGTGGCGTGGCGCAACCAGGATACAACTAGTAAGGGCTTTGAAAATTTCTAGATTTTTGGGTTTTTTTTTGTAATTTTTAAGATATATAGAATTTTTCCTCTGGGGTAATATGACACAGCCAGGATACAACTAGTAAGGGCTTTGTAATATAGATAGATGCCATTGCCACATGCCAGCATACAAAAATCAGTATAAAGCTTGTTCATTGAATTCTATAATATAAAACACCCTTCAATATTTGGCTCTATGATTTGAGAATTTCATGCGGTTATCCCATAGGTGAAAACAAAGTTAGTAGCACAATATATGCTTTGTCTTTGATTAGTAGAATATGCACAGACAGACGAATTCATATCTCCTAGCATATATGTGTCATTAGGGACGAAGTAGTGTAGACCAACATTATGTGTCATGCCCCCTCTTGTTTTTGCAACTTTATATGCGTAGTTAAGAGGTTAATTGACTGTACTATATATTAGGCTAAAAAGCAAGTAGTTTTGCCATCTCTAGCTCATTGATCTGAAAGTTTAATCATCAAATGTTTCAATTTGTTTGTTCAATCTTTATATATGGTCTTTTAATGATTTTTGTTGAACTTATGACCGTCCTTGATTCTCCTTGAAGCTCCGCCACCGTGTGTTATTTTAGGGTCATTACATGGGTTTGATTAGTATAATATGCACAAGGAAGCCAAATCATATCTGGTACGATATATATGCTTGCGCCCCTCCACCCTCTTTCTCACTTCGTCGCTACGTGTTACCGTCTCTCATTGTAGCTGCACAGTCAATCAGATTAGTGTTAAGGAAAAGGTGCATTTGTGCCCCCTAGGTTTAGAGAGGTTGAAAAAAATAACAACGTAGGCTACTAGAACCATAGGTGGCTAGTGACCATGAAGGATATGCAAAGTGGCGATCGAATTAGGATGGATGGATCAGTGAGGTAACATGAAGAAGCCGTGGAGCAACGACCAATTAGACAACGAGGACACCATAGGACACCAACGGTGGCCGGCGGCGACAGTGGCGAAGTGCGGAACGAAGAAGGAAAAAAAAAAGAAGAAGCACAGATCAAAGGAGCATGGAGCAAATGGTCGGTCCCGTTAAATTGACCGCCGTAGAACCCAATCCTCTGAAAAGGTAACATGGCTTAAAAAAAAAAACTGCGACCATATGTCCAAAAAATACATCACTTATCACTCCTCTACATGCAGGCATGCAGCTGCACGTATACTGTCCGCCTCCATGTGCCCTAGCCCTAGGCCAATGATTCCATTCCAAATCTTTGCAAGTAACTTTTGCAGGCTGATAAATTTAGAAAACAAACTTGACCACCTCACCCCCCATGGCAGGTAAGCCAGTGTCATGGAAGGCCCTACTGGCTACTGGCTACTGGCTACTGGCTACTGCTATAATATAGCAGCGTGCGCGCCCCTACAGGCTCTCGCACAACAACACGGTCCCCCTCCGACCTCAGCTCAACCACCCAACTACCTCCTGGCTCCTGCAGTCGTCGTCGCCGCCGCAGCAGCAGCTCTGCCCGCTCCTCCCTCGCCGCCGACCTCCGCGCCGCGCCATGTCGTCCTCCTCCTCGTCCGCCGCGTCGTCGGTGGGCTCCGCGCTGGGCGGCTCCCACGCCGGCCTCGCGCTCGCCGCCACCGCCATGGCGCTCTCCGGCACCCTCGTGCTCTTCTCCCTCTGCCGCGCCAAGCCGCACCAGCACCTGGACTCCTCCGACGACGACGACGGCGACGGCGACGGTGACGCCGCTACCGCCGCCGCCGATCCGTCCCCGTCCACTGCTTGGCTCCGCCCCTGCCTCTCCTCCTCCGGTGAGACATCACGGTGGCTAATTAGGTTCTTGCCTTCTTGACTAATTGTTTTCTTGATTCTTACGTCGTCGTCTCTCACTCCGGCGGTGGTGCAGAGAAGCGGAAGCGGGAGAAGGCGCGACGGGGGAGCAAGAAGAGGGTGCGCTTCGCGGCCGACGTCGTCGACAATGCCGCCAGCCGCCCAGCGGCGGCGGAGGATGGCGGGGCGTCATGCCGGAGCCGCGCCTCGGCGGCGGCGCTGAGGACGATGCCGGCGAACCGGGAGGCGCTGTACCGCGGCATGCTGCGAGGCCGCTCCATGCTCCGGGTCGCCTGCTCCTACTAGCGCCACTAATCCGCCATTAATCAATCCTCTAATCCCCCTTGATCGCGAGCTTGCCGCTACCCATTTAAGCCATTAACGCCGTCGCTACGCTTGTTCTTGTTCGTGCACTTCCACATGTACATTTCCAGTGAGTGCGAGTAGCAAATTGATCGAGCAATGGATTCTTGCATTGTTCTAGCTGAATCTAGAATGTTCCACTCTTTTTCTCCTTGCTCCGCGTCTTGTTCCCAGAAAGTCCATTTTTCTCCATGCTCTGCATCTTGTTCCTCTCTCCAATTTCATTTTTGTGCAAATTTTTTTTTTTTTTGCTCTTCAATTCGTGTGCACTGCCGTTGCTGGGCATAGTTGGATTTGGATTCTGGGGTAGCGTCAGATCAGCAGTTGTGGTCGGGCGTTGCTGTCCTGATCCAAACAAGGGGCAGCAAATACAAATAAAAAACCATCTTTTTTCCCCACATCTCTTCGATCGATTTTCCGTCAGATTTTTCTTTTCTGCGCTCGTCACCGGGAACTCATGGCTGGGAAAGCTCGGCGGGTTGGCGAGCGAGAGAGCGGTGGCCACTTGGGCGGGTTGGTGTCCCTCTCCGGCGACGGCGACGGCGGCGGCGGCGGCGGAGGACTCGTGGACGACGGATAAGAAAGCGTCCGCGGCGACCGGTCGGTCGGGATCACATGCGGGCAGCGGAGGCGCCGGATTGGGCGAGCGAGCGGCGCCGCTGCGCCTCACACGGCGGCGAATCGGGTCGGGCGCCCGTGAGTGACCGGGGGACGCTCCCCTCGGCTGCTCGGCATGTGTTGAGACTTGAGGTCGGCCACTTGTCGTGCGACCAGTGACCACTGTTACCCTGTACCACTCGGCACTCGCCACCTGATGTTGGCGTGGCGAGCTCCCTTTTTGTTTCGAATGTAACAAAATTTAGAAAGAAATCGTTTCAACCAAATGGGTAGGTTAAAACGCCGGAATTTGGCGAGGATTTTGCAGGAATCTAGCAGGGCACGGTATATTTCATACGTGCATCTGAGATCAAGTTGTGCGCTCTAGATTCACTAAGAATATGTTTAGCGCATGTCCAATAGAATTTAAATTAGTGTGTCCTAACCCTGGAACAAATTGGAACAAATGAAATAGACAAAAGAGGTTGAATAGTGTCTTATCAGCATAAGATAGGCTACCATTGTAGATGGCCTTAGAACACAAAAGTTTCACTTAAGTTTTATATATTGCTGATTGATTCATCCAAAAAGATTGATCAGATCAGAGGAGCCTGGCTCTGGAAGAGCTCTGACTCCATGTCCGGAGGTTAATGTAGGATCAGCTGGCACGTCGTTTGCTCACCTACCTCCCTCGGTGGCCTCGGGGTCCCCGACCTCAAACCTCTTCGCCAGGGCACTTCGAACCCGATGGCTCTGGCTAAGCAAGGCCCTTGCCCCTGCCCCTTGGGTTGGCCTCTTAGCCCCCCTCCACAGTCTAACTCTGACCTTCTACGCTTGGGCTTCGCTGTAACCCTAAAAAAGGCTCCTCCTTGTCCTTCTGGGAGGATCTCTGGCTCTCCGGCTGCGCCCCAAAGGACCTAGCTCCTCAGCTCTTCATAGCCTCTGTAAAGCGGAACAGGTCGGTCAAAAACACCCTCTCCAACAACAATTGGCTCAACGACCTCAGGAGAAACATGCTATCACAAATGATCCCTGAACTCATCTTGTTGCTCTCCAAGGTTTCCCTCGTCGCCCTCTCCGAGAATGAGCCGGATTAGCGCTCCTGGCGTTTCGAACAAAATGGCTCCTTTTCGGTCCGTTCGGCCTACCGTCTGTAGTTCACTGGCCATTGTCCGGCTCCCTCACTGCTTAAAGTTTGGAAGCTCTGGGCCCCCTCCAAATACAAGTTCTTTCTCTGGCTTCTTCTGCAGAAGCGCGTGCTCACTACGGATGCCCTTCAACGCCGGCACCTTCCCAACTCCTACTTCTGTCCCCTCTGCCGAAGGAACTTGGAGACGCCAAAGCATTTGTTACTGGAATGTGACTTCACCACTTTCATCTGGAGGCGTATGGCTACTATATTCAATGCCCCCACCCTCAATCCGGCTCGCTGGAAGGGGGCTTGCCTCAAATCTTGGGGGAAGGAGGGCATTCTTCAATCCGGGTCCCACAAGGGTGTTCTCTTGATCATTTCGGGGACCATCTGGCACCTCTGGATCAAGCACAACAACCGCATTTTCCGCTCAGAGGAGAAAACCTGCATGCCCTTCCTGCAGCTCCTGTCTAACGAGCTGCATCTCTGGGAGGCGGTAGGAGCCGGTCTAGTTTTGGAGTAATTTAGATCCTTTGCTTTTACTTCCCCAGGGGGAGGGGCTAATCCCCCCACCTTGTAATACTTCTTTTTTGGTTAATAGATGGCAGTTCTCATGTCCTTTGCTAAAAAAAACTGATTCATCCAAAAGATTAAACCGATGAGGTAAGCTAAACAATATCACTTATATGCCTCAAAGTTTAGCAATAATCATGTCGACGGTTATACGAGTTTCGGACCGAGCCTGGTCTGGCTCGGCTCAGCTCGGCTCATTGGTATTTTTTGAACGTGAAAACGCCTTTGGCTCGTGGCTTGGCTCGGCTCGGAGGTGTTATTGGGCTCGAGCCGAGCCAGACTCGGCTCGGCTCGTTTCCACCCCTAGATCGGCTGGCGCGTCGTCTGCTCTCCTACCTCCCTTGGTGGCCTCGGGGTCCCCGACCTCAACCTCTTCGCCAGGGCACTCCGAACCCGATGGCTCTGGCTAAGCAAGGCCCCCGCCCCTGCCCCTTGGGTTGGCCTCTTAGCCCCCCCTCCACAGTCTGACTCTGACCTTTACGCTTGGGCTCCGATGTAACCCTGAAAAAGGCTCCTCCTTGCCCTTCTGGGAGGATCTCTGGCTCTTCGGCTGCGCCCCAAAGGACCTAGCTCCTCAGCTCTTCGTAGCCTCTGTAAAGCGGAACAGGTCGGTCAAAAACGCCCTGGCCAACAACAATTGGCTCAACGACCTCAGGAGAAACATGCTACCACAAATGATCCCTGAACTCATCTTGCTACTCTCCAAGGTTTCTCTCGTCGCCCTCTCCGAGAATGAGCCAGATTAGCGCTCCTGGCTTTTCGAACAAAATGGCTCCTTTTCGGTCCGTTCGGCCTACCGTCTGTAGTTCACTGGCCATTGTCCGGCTCCCTCACTGCTTAAAGTTTGGAAGCTCTGGGCCCCCTCCAAATACAAGTTCTTCCTCTAGCTTCTTCTGCAGAAGCGCGTGCTCGCCGCGGACGCCCTCCAACGCCAGCACCTTCCCAACTCCTACTTCTGCCCCCTCTGCCGAAGGAACTTGGAGACGCCAAAGCATCTGTTCCTGGAATGTGACTTCACCACTTTCATCTGGAGGTGTATGGCTACCATCTTCAAAGCCCCCACCCTCGATCCGCCTTGCTGGAAGAGGGCTTGCCTCAAATCTTGGTGGGAGGAGGACATTCTTCAATCCGGATCCCACAAGGGTGTTCTTTCAATCATTTCAGGGACCATCTGGCACATCTGGATCAAGCGCAACAACCGCATTTTCCGCTCAGAGGAGAAAACCCGCATGCCCTTCCTATAAATCCTGTCTGACGAGCTGCATCTCTGGGAGGCGGTCGGAGCCAGTCTAGTTTTGGAGTAATTTAGATCCTTTGCTTTTGCTTCCCCGGGGGGAGGGGCTAATCCCCCCCCCCCTTGTAATTCTTCTTCTTTGATCAATAGATGACAGTTCTCCTGTCCTTTGCTAAAAAAAACTGATTCATCCAAAAGATTAAACTGATGAGGTAAGCTGAACAATATCACTTATATGGCTCAAAGTTTAGCAATAATCACATATATGCTTCACAATTGGTTTGATTCGTTTATTTGTTCCAAAGTTGATGTGAGACTCGATGATGTGCCTTTTTTGAAAGCTTGAGTAAATTTTATCATCGAGCTAATAGGAAAAATCACTTATACCCTTATCTCTTGACCCAACCTAATTTGGATGCAAAAAATGCTATTATGACCATACTTGATGCATAGCTATGAATGCAAAGTCATTTTTTTCTTTGGTTACTAAATTTGATGTGAGTTCTGCACGGGAACTCATTTTATGATATCCAAACTATATCTCTAGTCAAAATTTCAAATGCTATTTTGTGCTTTTCAAATGAAACATTTTGCAATCAATTACTCACAAATCAACCGTTTTTGCAACCAATGACCAGTTGACCACCTTTGCCTGCCAAGGGGGCAGGGGTATATGCAACTTTTCATGTGAGTTCAACGGTAAAATTTTGCTCTTTTTTTTTATTTTTTAAAAAGGACGTTTTGTCAAGTCTACACCAACTTCGGGCAGGGCATATAAGCAATTATCGCTCAACTTTGTAGCATTAGCATATAAACGATTTCCTCTTTTTCGAATGTAACTAAATTTACAAAGAAATCTTCTCATTCAAATGGATTAATTCAAACTCCAGAATTCGACGAGAATTTTGCAGAAATCTAGCAGGGGACTGTTTATTTTATACGCAAATTTGAGAATAAATTGTGCGCGCTAATAGGACCATAAGAAAATGTTTAGAACACAATAATTCCACTTGAGATAGCTCAGTTCTCGTAGAACATAGAGAACAATATTCTGTGTTATAGATACTAAGTTGCATGCATTGGCTGGTCCATTTAAAAGCAACCAAATTTCCCACGTATATATGGTTTCATGTATGTTTGCGACCATTGAATCTATGTGAAGATTCATATTTAGACCAACAAAACTCTCACGTAGTTATTTTGCAAAAACACTTTAAAACTTTTTTGAAAAAACAATCGCATATTCAGACAAGCAGACAGCCAACGTCCCATCTTCCTCCAACTACTACTCGATGACTTGTGGTTGTGGATGGCCGCGGGAGCCCCTTTTGTAATTACTTAATTAAACACGCCCAGTGGGAGGGTTTGTCCCTCAAATTTTGTACTCCTCTTCTCTTTGATCAATAGATGACAGTTCTCCTGCCCTATGTTTTAAAAAAAAAACAATCTCCCCGTCCTTCCTCTCCATTTGAAGCAAAATTCTGTTACAATACAGGATGGATTGTCCTTCACCTCGACATGTTAAGGGATTCTCCATGGTACTTAAGGCGGATGATTAATTGATTAGTTTGCCCTGCCTGTCGGCTTATTACTCATCCCGTGGATTCAGTCCCCCTCCCACTGCACGCGCGTGCTCGTCTACATATATACAAGCTGATCATCAGCTGGTCCCCTCGCACGCTCGTGCCAATGTGCCATGTTGATCGATCATCGATCAATCAATCGCGCATCTTTGTACTGCTCTGCCTCCACGGCCTATCATATTTTGCGCACAAGATTCTGTATCCACTCCTTTCTGTGATTATATTATACAAACTACATATTAAGTGAGATCAGTGGCCAAATGCAAATTCTGCTAATTCTGCTTAATCGTGATGCCATGCGAGTGGGTGGGTTAGCGGCACAGAGAATGCGCAGAATAATCACAGCTCCCATGCATTTCTATTATGAGCGGCAAATATTTGAGACTGGTAATATAGTTTATTTTCAATAATTCTCTTAGACGGCGTCTCATAAAATATGCTACTCCCTCCGTTTTTTTTGTTTGACG
This sequence comes from Raddia distichophylla, assembly GCA_005191435.1. Taxonomy (NCBI): domain Eukaryota; kingdom Viridiplantae; phylum Streptophyta; class Magnoliopsida; order Poales; family Poaceae; genus Raddia; species Raddia distichophylla. The sequence continues at coordinate 727,929 of SPJY01028224.1, read as the reverse complement.
TCTTTGATCATTTGTCTTATTCAAAAAATTAGTGCAAACATGAAAAAATACAGGTCAAGTTTAAAGTATCTTTAATGATAAAACAAATCCGAACAAAATAAATGATATTTACACAGTTTTTTTAATAAGACGGATGGTAAAAACTTGTCCAAAAGTCAAAAGCGTAAAAAAACTGAGAAAGTATCATTGTAGTATGAATACTATTACGTATAACAGTGTAAAAGGCTTCCCTAAAAAAACAGTGTAAAAGGCTAAATCATTGAGGCCCTGTTCTTTTGAGCTGATTTGAACGGCTGAACAGCTGAACGGCTGAAATGACTGAACTTCGAGAGTTTCTCGAGATAGTCTCGAGATTCGGATCCATTTTATTTGACTTGCTTTTTAAAACGTTAGGACCCACTTTCAAAACAAAAAAAAAAAAGACTAAAAAAAACTCAAAGCATGTCTTTTTAAAGCGTAAATAAGTCGTTAAATTGTTAAACCATTAAGCTGTTAAACTGAAAAGAATTGGGCCTGAATTGAGAGGAATGACTGCCATGTATTCATTTGAAGTACTGTAAAAATTATCGGATAATGGATCGGCTGTCGCGTGAAGAATTCCATGGAAATGGATAAGTGACTCACTTCCTTTTGATAACAGAGGGTGCACTCCTAATCCAATTGCTAACATATGCTTCCGTCACTGATTAATGATACCAAGTTACTAAAAACAAATGAGAGATGACGAGGGCTGCGATTTGATTAGTCGGATCAGCCAGCTAGGGCAGCCTTTGGAGGTTGGGAGAGGTTTTTGGGCAGAGCAGTGCAGCAGGGGACCTCTGATGGCTTTGCGTTTTCGTCTAGTTCCTAACCAAATCCCAAACCTACCGCTTTCTTTAGGAAAATGACAGGTCTTCTGCCTCTATTTGAGGTTACTCAAAAAAACCTATTCCCTCCGTCGGATGTCCATTTGTACTGAAACAGGGACACGACAGACATGTTAGCTGCACAAGTGAAAAATTCAATTTTTTTAGAATTTTCTTTACAGGTCCCACCTATCATTCTCTTCCCTCATCTTCTCTTTCACTCTCAACTCTCTCACCCTGTTGCCCCTCGTCCCTCTCCCAGTGTCTCTCACCCGCCGCCCCCATCTCTCTCTTCCTCCCCGTGCAGCAGCAGTGGGCTGTGGCGGTGTGTGCTCGAGTGAGCTTAAGAGCATTTCCAATGGTGTAGATAGTTGCTAGATATAAACAAGTGATATGCCATCTATAGATAGTATATAGCCGGCCTCTGCAATGGAATAGCTATAACATTGCATATAAGATTGAATATAGGTCCACATGCAATAGATAGTAAGTACATTAGAATAAACTATAGACTAGTTGTAAGTTAGTAGCTAGCACAATCCCATTCCCTCTTCCACATATGTAAAAGGCTGAGTTGAAATACTTATAGTTAGTTGGTATGGCATCATTGGAGATGCTCTGATTGGTCCTAGCATTAATGCATCTTGTATCAAGGAACATAATTACCCTTTTTGCTACTGCTTATTACGTGCGTACCATGTCCTTTATAACTTATTTATTTTAATCTATAACCAGATATTTATTTTAATCTATAACCAGATATTTATTCTATACTAGTCAAACGCTTTGTTGTTTTAGAAATGTTTTTTTTAATTTAAAAAAAATAGTGCTTATATCCGAAAACACAACTACTGCCATCGATATCTTTCTTTCGTACTACTTATTTCAGGATTTTAATTTGACAATAATAAAATCATTTGTTTAAACTACTGCTACCGTTTCTTGCAGATTTCGATGTCGCTTCTCAAACCTCTTACAAGTGCAGTCAAATGGTATGTTCTGTTGGAAACCTGGAATCATTTTTTACTGCTCTTGAAACCAGAATTCCAACCGCTGTTTTCCGAGAAAAATGAACTGATACATTTTGTGCGTAACCTGAATGAAGTAGACAGCATAGCTCGAGAGTAGCCTGTGCGGAATTTGTCGGCCTAACGATTACTCCTACATAGTTTTTTTTTTTGGATAGGGAAAGATTGCATAGCTAGCATTACTTGTTCTACGACAATAATGAAACTTTGTATATGATATCTTGGAATCCTTTCTACTGCTTTCTAGATCATGCCGTGAATGATCTCCTCCGTCTCTCTCGTTTCTTCTGATTTCTGATATACTATTGATTTCGTGCTACTTTATTTCTCCCCAATTTCGTCGGTTTGGCGCTTTGCTACCTCGTCAGCTCATATACTTTGGTTTCCCGGGGTGCTCGAGTACCTTCTCAACATGTTCACGGATCACCTTAATTTGATATTTGTTTCCAAAGGTGAAAGCAAAATATTGTTCCTCCAACTATAAAATCACCATCATCATACCTATACCCTAATGTTTTCAAAAAAAAATTGTCACAAAAATTGAATAAGGGGAATTGATATATGCAACTTTACCTTGATTAAAAATCACAAATAGCTTGTTTCCGTTTTACCTTTGTTAATACTAGAGAACTCTCTGTAACTTTTTGATAAAAAGAAGTATAGATAGTTTGATACGACATTTTGCTCTAATCTATAATAATATAGAACCAAAGAATAAAAATCATTTAAACAAATGGACAACTATAGCTTTTTTTACACAATGCATTCATCACAAGAATATACTACATATCAAATTACTTTCCACCTAAAAATGATATACGTCTTTTTTTTTAAAAAATGCTAGTACTAATACCACCTTTAAAAAATAATTTTCAAATGCATGAGGACGAAATTGTTTGAATAGGGCGGCTCATTTTCAAAATATAATCGTACAAAAATGATGCTGATATGCAAGCTTGGTATAGGGAAACTAGGTTGTTACAGTTGGACTTGACATCCTTATTTCTATAATCTTGAGTAGGGTTGGTGTCTTTGAATCCTAGTTAAAGCGTGGCAAGGCTTGGCTAGATCTATGAGAGCGTATATAAGAAAATTGGTGGAGAAGCTGAATTTGAGTGTTCAAACTTCATCTTTGGCCAATAAAATGCATGTCTCTCATGGAGTGCATGAGATATCTTGTTTACATTCACTAGTGTAATTATTGTATTACGCGCACAATATCCTAACCAAAGAAATGCAAGTATTATTTTTAACAGGAGGTGTTTGGTAGTTTCCTTATAAGTTATCGATATGATTGAGAAACTTTGGTCTATGGCTTAATTTAATGAGTGCCGTTTTCTTATTAAAAAGAAGGCCCATTAGCACACAACCATACATAGATACGACGACCTGAACCATATAAACTTGGTCGTTACGCCCACAACAAATTCTGGTCCAGAATATCACAACAAATGTACAGCCCACAATAATTTCTCAAAAAAAAAGAAGAAAAAGTACAGCCCAGGAAACGCCCTCCGCTCACAAATCACAGGCCTCACATGAGTTCTCGCAGAAATTTTTTTTAAAAAAATTTAGAGAGAGGGTGTCTTTCAGGTATTAAAGAGATATAATTAGTGTTAGTATTAGACAGAGCGCGAGAGGTAGTAACTGGTATAAATATATTATAAAAGAAGAAAAAAATTGTCAGAAGTGGGATTTGAACCCACGCCCTCGTTAGAGGACCAGAACTTGAGTCTGGCGCCTTAGACCACTCGGCCATCCTGACGATTACGTTGATTCCTTCGCTATGATATTTAACTATCAAGTTATAATGCGATCGCTGCTGGGGCGGAGAGGCTGTGGAAGAACCCGCTGCTGAAACAATTCTTTCCATTTGATGCTAATACCAGTACTATCTCGTTTCGATCGGGACGGAGACATGCAAATCATCATGGGGCCGTTTCGATTGCATGTATGTACTAAACCTAGCGGGTACAAGGCATCCATGCATATCTTGGTCAAATTAGGTGAAATTCATTGGATTAGGTCAAATTGAGTGCGCAGAGCACACCCCAACTGTGAGATTATCGATCATCGTGTTTCGAGGTGTGGATGCTGGCTGTAGCCAAACTGGTAGGGTATTGTCCTATGACTTGTGAAGGTTTACACACTAAAGTATTGCATATTTGAATTTTTCAGAACTTCTAGAGTTTGAGAGGGTTTTCGACTTTATAAGACTTCCACAGGGAAAGCATCCAGCTGAAGTGTGTGTCATGGCAACTTGTTGGGCGACTTGGTTGATTAGAAACAAATGGTGTTCTCAATATGTTTAGATTTCATCCCCCATTTGATTATATATGTGGCTTGTGCTTTATTGATGTATTGGGCAGGCTTGTATGACGAAGGGGACAATGATATGTTGCTGGCTCATTGGGAGCGAACCGTGTCCAAAGCTTGTGAAAGATTTGGCGAATGCTCACACCCAGATATGCTTGTAGGAAGCCAAAAAGCAAAATAATGGTTAGGGTCTGCTTGAGGGCTTGCTTATTTCCGCTTAAAGTTAAGTTTTACTGTAGCAAATTTGTGACCCATCGAAGAATGTTCTAAAGAATTTAAAAAATTATTTTACGAACTTTAAGAAGAACTATTTAAACCGCCACAATAATAAATACAAAATATTACATCATTTGACTTATACAAAAATAACAAATTTTTTCATTTAATTAAAACCGAAACAAACAAGGCTTGAAGGTGGAGAATATGTTTGTGTTTTGCTCCTTTTGTTATTTGAGTTGTAGTTTGTGGTAGGGTCTAAATCTTTGGACTGTCTAAGAGCATCCCAAGAGGCTCTTTATAACATCCTCTAAAACACTAGGGGATATAGAGGAGATATTGGGAATGCTATAAAGTTGTCTAACGGATGAAGGGTTGGTTTTGGATACTATGGATCTCTTCATAAACTTTGTATTTCTTCTCTTGAATGGAGTTGGGCTGGGGTTCATTTATGAAAAAAAAAAAAAAAATCTCACGAGGACTCACATGATAAAGCACTTGGGCCTTGTTTGTTTCAGATTAAATTAAATTAAATTAAATAAAATAAAATTTTGTTATTTTTGTATAAGCCAAATGATGTAATGTTTTGTAGTCATTCTTGTGGGGTTTTAAATAGTACTTCTTAAAGTTTGTAAAAATATTTTTTTTATAATTTTTTGAACTCATTAAGACGTATTTTGAGGGGGTCATAAATTTGCTACAGCGAAACGCAATGCTACGTTAATCTGAAACAAACAAGGCCTTGATTACCCGGGAATGGATTACCCACCCCACTGGCCACTGGCCCGGAAACCCAAATCAATCAGGCCGCGTGGCCAGGTGGCGGTGGTCCACCCAAAAGAGAATACAGCCGCTGTCTCCCGCTCCGGCATCATCATCGCATTCCTTCCCCGCTGAATCCTCCCTCCCAGATTCCAAATCCCCTCTTCCCCCCAATCCCAAATTCCCAACCCCGCACGGAATCCCACTCCCGATCCCTCCTCCCCCTCCGTCTCCGTCTCCTGCGCGCGCCGGCTGCCTCTGGTGGTGGTGGGTGGGTAGGGTTTGCGCCCGCCGGCCGCCGCCGCCGCCGCCGCCGCCGCGACGGCTCCCGACGCGCGCCCCGCCGGCCGTCCTCGGATGCGGCCATGCTGCTGACCTGCAGGTCCCTCTCCTCCTGGGTGCGCCGCCTGGTCGCCTGCATGGGGTGCGTGCCCTCCCTCCCTCCCTCTCCCCGTCGATTCCTCCAACCCTCCGTGCTCGCTGTGATGGAATGGCTCATGGCTGCTACGCTGGTTGGGTCATGGGTGTAAGGACTAGGGTGCGTGTCGCGCACAAACAAGATTCTTCTTTTCGGCTCCCCGGCTCGTCCCGTAGCGTTCGTTCTAGTTCTTGAGCTGGTGCTAATTTAGTATGTTAATAAACGCGTTCCTTATTGGTTGAATCCTTCGTCTATTACCCTGCGGGGATCGCTGCGCAGACGCCGGTAGGACTGAGGCTGTGAACATCCCGATTTAGTGTTAGGAGAGAGATGCTCTGCCTGATGGTTATTTTTCGTATAAAGTAAGCACTTTTAGTCTGGCTTTGAAATTAACCTTGGACCGAAATCTTCGGTCTTGTGGTTGCTGAGGTCATGTAATGATTTGTTGCCTGGACCGATGTCGAAATCCATCTATTGGTGATTTTGGAATAAATACTCATGACTCGTAGTTTTTTCCTGGTTTCTTGTTCAAATGACTTATCTTGACTCTCGAATACCTGGTACTAATCATTTACTGGCCAATACTGGTTTGCTACAGAGCAGAGGTTGCTTTGGATGCTGTACTAAGCCTACTCCAATAATAGCGGTTGACGAGCCTTCTAAGGGTTTGAGGATCCAAGGCCGCTCGATAAGGAAGGCTAGCTTGCTTGAGGACCTTTGGAGCACAAGTGCGCAAGAGATTGAGAACAGCGGGATCCAGTCGCAGAGAAGCATGTCTTCAATCAGCACGGCAGCACAATCCAGCGACCAGCATGGAGCTGGAAGTAGCAGCAACCCAAATGAGTTTGTAAATCAAGGTAAAAGACGTGTACCAAATATTACATGTGCTATTTTTTTTTATTCTGTCATGCTAGTGTTATGTACTGTCGAATAAAGGCAAATCTATAATTGGCTATTGGAGTTCGTCCATGCCCATGTCATTTGGATTGTAACATCAAATGTTTGTGATCTCAAATTTATACTGCCTGTGACATGTTACGTTGCCACACAAAATGGGGTTTCTTAGTTCTCCGACAGACTGTCAGTTATTAGTTCTCATCGAAACAGTCTCAAAGTTTAACATATAGTGAACAATTTAAGTCCTGTTTTGGAGTGAGAGTTGGCTAAGAAGATCATGCGTCTGAGCTCATGGGAGTGACAAACATTGAAAACCTCTGTTGTCTTATTACACTTCTCTGATATATGCAGTTTGGTACACTGAATTTATATGCACAACTACTATGAACTGCATAAATTTATCCACAATACTAGCTTAGTACTTTTGCAGCATGTTCATATGGTGAATGTTTTTGACAGAATGTGCTCCATTTAATATTTCTGTCAGTCTGATTTCAAGTTTTGTCCTGCCTGTATTCCAGGTCTAATACTCTGGAACCAAACCAGGCAACAGTGGGTTGGAAATAAAAAACATAACTCTCTACCTCAACAACCTCGAGAACCAAAAATAAGGTGAGTTATATTTGATATTTCTGTTGTACCTGGCAATTTCTTATGCTATGACTTTTGAACCAAAAGGATCTCAGCATCATATTTTCATATTCTGATATCTGCATCACCTACTTTCATGGAATGATTTCTGACATTTCATACATTAGCTCTGTATGACAATTCATATTACCCCCATCCCCCTCCCAAAAATTAAAAAATGTTTTAAATTTTTTTGTCACAGTCGGAACGCAACATATGACAGTTTGCTTGGGAGCAATAAGCCGTTCTCTCAACCAATCCCTCTTGCTGTAAGATCCCATGCTATGAACTAATTTGTTCGATATGAAGATTTACTTTGTTATGGAATGTTCTCTCATACTCTCTTATTTACTCAGGAAATGGTAGACTTGCTTGTGGACGCCTGGGAGCAGGAAGGCCTCTATGATTAAGCAGGGAAAAGAGCATCGCTAGTCACATTAATTGCCTGGGTGTTTTCAAAACTAAAGATTGTTACGAGCTTAGGGTGTTGAAAACATAATATGTTGCGAGCTCTTTCACGTTCCATGATTTTCCTTGAAACAACAATCCATACTTATCCTAAACAATTGTAATATATATTCTAATCAAGCCATGTTCATGAGAGCATCTAATACTGTACCTTATGTGCAAGAAGAAAAAAATGAATGTTATTAAAGGACGGGAAGCTGGATTATACAGGTGCTATCTAACCTCATTGTTGGAAAGGCTACAGATGTTTAGGTATTAGCCTATAGGAGGGACGCCAATGAAAGAATGCTACACATGTTTCACTATATAGGATAATACGGGAAAAACGCAGGGAAAAAAAATAACATGCCATATTTGGAAAGATCCAAATGAGACATGAAGAAAATTTTGGCATGAGATTGTGCCAATCTTATCATTCGTGGACATGATGCTAAGGAGAGTATAGGACGGCAGAATAGAGTTGTCGCCACATCACACACAGACAGCGCAAATAATGCTCATCAACAATAGCTGGGGCGACAGGGCATGTGGAGAAGCCCCATTGGATTGTTTACCACAAATGAGGGGGTCAACCTTTTGGCAATCAAGACAATGGCTCGATAGTTCCATAAATGAAGCTATCATCAACTCAGATTCTCAGGCACAACGGCCTGCTATCTCAAATGGGAACCAAATACATAGTTCCATAAATGAAGCTATCAACAACTCAGATTTTCAGGTGATAACAGTACCCAGCGTGGCAAGTGCTAAAAAAAGCCACAGCAGAAAACATTTCAACTCAGATTCTCTGGTGGTAACAATGCCCAGCGTGGCAAATGCTAAAAAAGGTCACAGCAGCAAACATTTCGGCAGAACTTCGACATATAGTCCAAATCAACCCTTCGATGATGTAGGGATGAATGAAATACCGCAAAACAAGGCAGCAAACATTTTTAGCAGAAATTTGACATATAGTCCAAATCAAATCCTTCGACGATGTAGTAGGAACTAATTAAATATGGTTACGAGCCACAACCAAACAATAATATCCACTTACAGTAAAGAGCAAACAGCCAAACAGAGCAAATTAACTACTGGTTCTAGGATCTGTTACTGATGGAGCAGGGGACTAGGGACTAGGGTTCGAATAACTTTGAAAAGAAATGATAAACATCATATGGACCTGCTGTTTTTTCACAGCAAATTTATTAAATGACCTAGAAAATCATAGAAAGATTGTCCTTTAGCTCCTTCAAAGTACATGTGCCTCGTGCAGAAAACTATTAATGAAAACACATTGTAACAGTAGTTGGTCATTCAAGCATGCAAGCACCACTTATGTCCGTCCAGGGGTCTAGCTCAATATCAGGCTGATGGCCATGGACTGCATTCAGGGGGTCTGGCTGTAACACACGCTTATGACCATGGACTGCATTCAGAGGGTATGGCTGAAACACAGGCTGATGGCCATGGTCTGCAGTTGGACTGATCATCTCATGAGGAAACCCATGATACATCGTGTTTGTTTCATTGATGGACTGGTCCTTTGCCTCTGCTTCAATTCCAAATATTGTTTGTAGCTCCTGGGGAGATACGAAAACTGGAACAAGCTCGTTGAGATATCCAGCATCTGCACGATGTAATAATGCATCAAAACTTGCAAAGACCAGTAGTAAGAAAATATATTAACATAAGAGTGAGAAAACTTACCAGTGGGGGGCACAGCTATAAATCTGTTCTCTACCATATTACCACCAGCTGAAGGGCAAGAACTTAGAGGGTAAGCGTGTGATTGTAACACCTGATTACTTGGAGAACCCGAAACATCAAATGATACTTGGTACTGTGTAGGGTACCATACATCTAGCAGATTATTGTTTTGCGAAGAGATATGATCTTGTACCAAGACAGATGCTGGCGATTGATCATCCGGTACAATGGGAGACCCTGAGAGATCACAGCACTGGTTATTGTTTTGGTCATAGTTGGAATGTTGGAATGAAGGGAGCTCTAACTTGTTGGGCCTTTGTGCGATCCCAGAAGTAGAGTGATTGCCATTTGATATTGAATGGCCACTGGCGATGACACTACCAACAGGTATTGACTGATTCCATGTACTTCCAAAGCTGAAATCAGTGCTATGCCAAGTCATCTCAGGCTCACCAGGAAGTTGTTCACTTGTGAAACCTCTACAGTTGCTTAATACTGTGCTGCCAAAATCAGTGTTTTCAGCACTCATTTGATCTACTAGGTCGTCATAGTTTAACTTCTCAAATAAGATGCCTTGAATTTGGTGATCCTTTTCTTGCGACAATTCGTTTGGACGTTTCTTGCCACATGGTTCATCAGGAGTGTCACAATTCACGTCTAGATTTGACACCTGAGTTAGCACACTCTCTGGATAGAGAGGCATACCAGCTCTCTGAAGTCTCTTACTCCTGGTGTTCCAGTAATTTTTAATCTCGTTATCTGTGCGGCCTGGCAACTGAAATAACAACGATAGAAGTTAAATTCTACCAAGGTCAAATGGCATGAGTACAAGAAAATGCCTTTCAAATGCAATAACTGGACACCGTAAGTGCAGATGAACAAGCGAAAGGTAACTAGAAATGCGTTCACAAGCCTAACAATATGGCAGAAATTAGTGAAATCTCAACAAAAAAAACACTAAGAAAAAGGGATTGCAAAACTTCACAATGACATGAAACAAAGAGCCTACTGCCTTCACAAGTCCAACTATATGACAGAAGTTATTGAAATCTTAACAAAGAAACAAAACAAGCTAAGAAAAGGGATCCCAAAATTTCACAATGACATTAAACAAAAAGTCTACTGCCTTACTCTACGGTACAAAGTTTGATTGCAATGGGTCAATGGTAGACTCTGCTACAATGCTACACTGCTGCTGCATGCAACAACAATTGAGCCCACGTTTCAACTGAGGGTAGAATTTGTGCAAATATCGCCCAGTTCTTTTCAGCTTAACAGCTTAACGGCTTAACAGCTTAACGACTTATCTACGCTTTGAAAACACATATGCTTTTGAGTTTTTTTAGTCCGTTTTTTCGCTGTTTTGAAGGTGGGTCCTAACACTTTAAAAAGCAAGTCAAACGAAATGTATCCGAATCTCGAAACTACCTCGAAAAGCTCTCGAAATTCGGTCATTTCAGCCGTTCAAATCAGCTCAAAAGAACAGGACCATTTCGCATATACATGCCAAGTGGTGACTATAGTGGCAAATTCCAATCCCCATTGTTTTATAATAGCAGAAGGGATCCCAAAATTTCACAATGACATTAAACAAAAAGTCTACTGCCTTACTCTACGGTACAAAGTTTGATTGCAATGGGTCAATGGTAGACTCTGCTACAATGCTACACTGCTACTGCATGCAACAACAATTGTGCCCACGTTTCAACTGAGGGTAGAATTTGCGCAAATATGATTAAGGAAGAGGGATAAAATCGTCCCATTTCGCATATACATGCCAGGTGGTGACTATAGTGGCAAATTCCAATCCCCATTGTTTTATAATAGCAGTTTTATGAACTTAGTAGTGGTATTTCTATGGATTCGCAACTCTCTCTAGTGGCATCTATCTAATTAAACCCTTCTTTTCTTTTAAAGCCTAATAAATCCTTTCTCCAATTTTTTTTTTGAATCAAAACCTGGCTGCAACAGCCAAAGTGTTGGAAGGCCTTAGTTTCCTCCAATCCAATCCACAAAGCATTCACTACCAATCTTGCTACTATTTATTAATGGTTTTATTAAAGCATTCACTACCAATCTTGCCATTATTATTTATTAATCTAAGCTGCTGCGATCAGAGTAAGAGATTAAATCGCCACACGATCTAGAAACCTGCAAGAGCATAGCGCGGAAACTTACTAAGGTCGCCATCTTAGCCCACTTGTTCCCCATCATTGCGTGGAGCTCGATAATCAGGCGCTCCTCCTCGTCATCCATGGGCGTCTTCTTGAGGTTGGGCTTGAGGTGGTTCGCCCACCGGAGGCGGCAGCTCTTCCCGCACCGGTTCAGCCCGGCGTTCCTCTGGACCTGGTTCCAGTTCCCTTCGCCGTTCGCCTCCACGTACGCCTTGAGGCGCTTGTCCTCCTCGGGCGTCCAGGGCCCCTTCTTCATGGTGGAGGGGCCGCCGCCACCGCCACCGCCAACCGCCACCCGGCGAGTCCGAGCCACGGCCGCTTGCCCCTCATCGACGCCGCTGCCATCATCCTCGGTTTCCTCGTCGGAAGGATCGCTGAAGGACAGACGGGGCGAGCCAGTCTCCGCCTCCGTCGCCGGCAGCTCCGTGAAGCCCAGCTCATGCCCCTCCATCTTCACCATGACCCCTTCCTGCGCCCGGGCAGGGAGTGCAGCTACGCGGGCTCCCATGGATGCGCGACGAGATGGGGAAGCTGGCGCCGCCGACGCAGGCGTCGGAAGGTCAAAGAAGGGGATTGATCCGGGAGACGGGCTAGTGCTGGATTTGGACTGCCTTTGCTTCGCTAGTTCGCTTAGATTAACATTGGGCCGCTTCTCGTTGATTCATCTTTTTTAACTTATTTCCTTATTTGACTTTTGTTTTACTCCTTCCGTCTCAAAATATAAGGACCGTAAGTTTTTCACATGGTCTCCCATGCAGAACGTTAACTATTATTTTTTCTCATAATATTTCATTAGGAGCTACAAAATTAACACCATATAAAATTACTTTTTAATATTAATCAACTATACGACATGCATAACACGAAACATATAGTATGCCTTTTTAGTTTAATTACCGGTTAAAAGTTATAAAGGTTGATTTTAAAAAAGACAGATTGAAAAAAAAGGAGATAATTTATTATTTTAAAACAAATACGGGTAAATAAACAAGTCAAATAAATTATGGAGATCTAGGCCGAAGCTTCTAGAAAAACACAGCCATTATCTATAGCGCTAAGCAAGAGCGTTTTCAAGCGCTGTCTGTTTAATTAGGCCTGCCAACCCCGCGGTTCCCGTCCTCCTCTACGTTTTACATTTTCCTATTTCTGTACATGGGCCGCGGCCTGGTGATTTGGTTCAGTGTGGTTTAGTGGATGGGAATGTAGCCCACCTAGTCCAATGGATGGCCCAAATAAGGGTGAGCAGTTGCGGTTTGGTTCTCCTAAGTTGTGTGATTTTGTTTTTTTTATCCCCATGCGATGCCCTGCTTTTTCTTCGTGTGCCTCGAATCATCCGCCCATGCTTCTTCTTTCGTTTTTTTCGTCTTACTTTTGGGCCACGGAGATCTAAATTAGAATGTTCCATTCACATTCGCACATCATTTTTATTAATTATTTACTTTTTTCCCTATATTTATTTTGATATTAGAAAGTCTTAAGTTAAGATTTATTGGACGTGTTCTTGTCTCGTCCAAATAGTATCTTTCTACTGCAGGTCACCCGCTTCGCCGCCACGGATTCTCCGCCTCGCCGCCTCGCTGTGTGCAAATTTTTGTCACACGACATGCTTGCAAATTTTACAAATATACTCCGTATTTCATATATCCGATTTGTCGATCTAGATATGAGTGCCCATATCATGTAAACTTTCAGGTCCGGTACATATTATATGTATACAAGTTCTGGTGAGGTTAGGGCATCTCTAATGGTGCTAACTATAAAAAAAATAGCATGTTCCTAAGAGATAGCAAATAGACAATATTTTCAATGGTGCTAGCTATAATGTTATCTCTAGAATTATTTTGGATCCACATGTAATAGTGTGTGTCCGCCTTGTAATCCGCTAGAGACCACCCCTTGGTTAAGAGCTAGTCTCTATCTCTCTCCTCCACATAAACAAAAAACTGATGTGCGATTTTTAGAGCTAGCTGAGTTGGCACCAATGGAGATGCCCTTAATGAATCGAATATTGATTCGATCGATGTCAAACTAACCATGATTCAACATGTCTCTACACAGGCATAAAGGATTACACTGACTTATGACGATATTTCAATTTATTTAATTATTGTTACAATTTTTTTATTTACTAAGATGGAAAAGCAAATTATTCCATGCATTACTTGCTCTAGCAAAATTAGATATAATATATCGATAGTCAGACATTATTTCATAACCCACGAAAGCATGTTTAAACACTTTTTGTTGATTAAAAAAGAAATCATTTTCTGACTCCAGGAATTAAATTACACAATTCTATATAATGTTTTTCAAAAACTATTTTTTAATCATATATCTAAAGTCTATTTTAATGTTTTCGGTACTTCTCATGTTATTCTCGAATTACAAAATATTTTTATGGAATAAGCTCATTTTTCTATGAGGTTTCAATAAAATTCCACGGTTAGAGAAATTGTTAGACAAAATAACCTCTCTCCCGATGATGTACCGTTGGCCGTCACAAGAAAATGCCTATGGCGTTTCTCTCTTGGCTCAGCCAAGCATGGGATTGGTAGGACCAAGACCTGACTTAATGGCCTAGCCATCGAGAGAGATTCATGTCGTCACTTTGTTGTTGGCATTTTCAAAGCTGTCCGGAGTGACTGGTACTGTTGACGGGTTGTCTAGTGGTTGTCGAGATAGTGTGGCAGTGACCGCCTTGTACTGGCCGTTGTACCTTCCGTCGTTTTCTGTAGTGGACGTAGCGTCCACTTAGACAATTTCAATCATGCATATCTAATAAGATCATTAGAGTAATTAATATATCTTTTGAATAAGACGTAGGTTTTATTAGAATTTGGAATGTTCGATGAACTGTATTCAGAGCCATTAGACATATTTATTGCTAACCAAAAATTCTCTTATCACATGGAGATGCCTCATGTGCTGGCGTTTGGTTGAGGCACGGCATGTAGGTGCGCGTGGCGACTCGCGGCGAGACTTCTTCGAGTGGCCCTACCTTCGTCTCTGCCGGTAGGGCAGCTGGGCATGCGAACGTACGTGACTACGTGCTCATTCTTTCTTTCAAATTAACTGTGCCATTTTTTCAGGTGAAAAGCCCAAAAATACCACAGCAAGAGGAGAACGGGCAAAAAAATTAGACGCGAATATGATTAGGATACTATATTTGCCGGCGTCAATAATATTGTCCCAATTAATATGTTTGTGCTCTCTCTCCTTGAGTAATCTTATGATGTTTTGCACCATCTAATAAATCAACATTTCGTCGATATCGACGGAAACCTAGGAGTACTATCTTTCAAATACTACCCACCAAGAGCACTCCATGAATATTGTCGGTTCATACATAGAAATTAACTAATATGACAAATGAAAAGTTCGATCATTCTGCTCAAAGATATTCCGAGTAATATACCTATATAAAATGTAAAAATGCTCGATGCCAAGCACAACCGTGAAAATTGGAAGCATATACAACGAAACATACACTGAGGCACAACAATGTTTTCTTTTTTGAAAAATGAGCCAATTACTTCAACATATGAATTGTTCAACTACACTGACGCAGACACCCCCTGGATTAATATAACTAACCAGGGTATATTCTCCTCAATGTCCACCCATGAGTTCGTTGGACCCAAGGAGAAGAACCCACTACATTTTGCCACATCCTGCCCAGGTCAATTTCATGGATTTCATCTTGATTACATAATTTTGGCATAAGCTCCTCGATCAAACCAATATTGGGTAGTTGCCACGAACGTGATCTCCGTGTTGCGGAAACAATTGTCCATAGCAGCAGTCCCAACCGGAATTCACCACTATTTCACTCTACAAAAAAGAATCCATTTCAGTGTTACACGCGGACCGTCAGTATAGAACGGCAGAAGTTTGGATGCCACTTTCTCATTGATCACGTCAATTAAGAGATAGAATCCAAACCAAAATGAGCAAGATCAGCATAACATCCAGAGAGAAACATTGTAGAAGTACAATTTTGCAAAACGGAGCACACAAGTAGAGGATGGAATATGCATGGTAGATTCGGTAACAACTGCCCAGAGATCGAGCTATATAAACGCATGCAGGAATGAAGATGAACATGCACAAACACACTCCAGTACTCAGCATATATTCAGCATTCAGCAAGCGATGTCCACCGAGAACTACGACCCGTGCTACCCTGACCAGCCGGTGGTCGACCGGTACATTCCAGTGTGGGCCAGAGAGCCCGCATACGGCCCCAAGCCCGCCTTCATCTGGGCCGACGACCGGCCCGGCGGCGGCCCGTCGTACACCGCGCTGACGTACTCACAGCTGAACTCCGGCGTGCAATGCATGGCCTCCGGCCTCCTCGACACCCTCCAGAGAGGCGACACCGTCCTGGTGCTCGCCTCGCCGGGCCTCCGCCTTGTCAAGCTCATCTTCGCGTGCCAACGCGCCGGGCTCGTCGCCGTGCCCATCATACCGCCCGACCCGTCCAAGCCCGGCACACCGCCCCACCGCCATCTCCTCCTCGCCGTGTCGCAGACGAGGCCCCGCGCCGCCGTCGCCGACGAGAGGTACATTGGCATGGTGATGAAGTCGCCGGTCGCGGAGTTGAAGCGCCTGAGTTGGATGTCAGTCGATGGGTTGGAGAGGAGGGAAGCATCGACCGTGGCCGCCGCCACCGGCGCTAATGGGCCGGGCTACATGGGCTGCGGGCCGAGCGAGACGTACTTGATCCAGTACACGTCGGGAGCGACCGGGGCGCCGAAGCCCGTCGTGGTCACCGCCGGCGCGGCGGCGCACAACGTCCGCGCGGCCAGGAAGGCGTACGGCCTCTCCCCGTCCGGCGTGGTCGTGTCGTGGCTGCCGCAGTACCACGACTGCGGCCTCATGTTCCTCCTGCTCACCGTCGTGGCCGGCGCGACGTGCGCGCTCGCGTCCCCCGCGGCCTTCGTCCGGCGCCCGCGCGTCTGGCTCGAGCTCGTCGCCGACCTCAGGGGCACCTGCACGCCCGTGCCGTCCTTCGCGCTGCCGCTCGTGCTCAGGCGAGGCCGCCCGGAGCACGGGGCGCGGCGGCGGCTCGAGCTCGGCAGCCTGCGGAACCTTATCCTCGTCAACGAACCGATCTACAAGTCGTCCGTCGACGAGTTCGTGGAGGAGTTCAGCCGTGCCGGCCTAGACGCCTCGTCTATCTCGCCGTCGTATGGGCTCGCCGAGAACTGCACGTTCGTCTCCACCGCGTGGCGCGGCAGCAGTGGCCGGCTGAGCCTGCCGTCGTACAAGAAACTTCTACCGTCGGCGAGGCTACCGCCGCCGTCAACCGCCGCCGACGGGCCGGAGATCGAGATCCTTGTCGTCGACGAGAAGACCGGCGAGCCCGTGGAGGACGGCGTCGAGGGGGAGATATGGGTCTCCTCGCCGAGCAACGCGTCGGGCTACCTCGGGCACCCGTCAGCGAGCAACGAGGTGTTCGTGGAGAGAGGCGCCGGTCGGAGCTTCGTGCGCACCGGCGACCGCGGCGTGGTCCGTGGAGCGGATCGCTACCTCTACGTGCTCGGCCGGACCGCGGATGCCATTGCAGCCGACTGGCAGCGCCGCGTCCCCGCGCACTACATCGAGACGGCGGCGTTCGACAGCTCGCCGGAGTGTCTCAGGGGAGGCTGCATCGCCGCCTTTGCCGCGCCGGCGTCGCCTTCGTCGGTGGTGGTCGTGGCAGAGCTGCGGAAGGGGAGAGGCAACGACGCGCACATGAGAAGCATCTGCGACGGCATAAGACGAGCCGTCTGGGAAGAAGAGCGTGTAAGAGTCGCGCGTGTCGTGATCGTCGAGAGCGGCGGCGTTCCAAAGACAACGTCGGGGAAGTTGCGGCGAGCGGCGGCGAGGGAGAGGCTGCTCGCCGCCGTGCTCCCTAAAGTTTTCGAGGCACAATACGGCGATGACACCGAGGTCTCGACGTGGGTAAGAGACGAAGACGAGTGTGGGACGAGTCGTTGGATCGTAGGAGAGGCGGGAAGCAAGACTGATGGTGGCATGGTCACGACCAGCGGGAGTGCATCAAGTCACCGGCTTCGTATGCAATCATCCCTCTAAAATTTTGATTAATTTGTTTGGGAAGTTGGGAACTATTAGTCTTGCGACCAAAGCAAGAGTGGAATTTCCCACGGTAGAGGGGGTTCCCCCGCACCTCTGGGGTCATCTGATCCGTGTTACAATCGGTGCTTCAGTTGTACTCAACCCAAAAAAAAATCTTTTTGCATAAACACCACTGAAACTTCAATCGGATTTTTCTTTCTACTCTCTCCCTCCTCTCCTCTAAGCCGCCCACCACCCAGACGCATCACGGCTGGCATCCGCCACCTCGGTTGACATGTGACCACAGCGGCACAACCTAGGTGTGGCTGTGCCACACGGCTGCAACTCGGCATGGCCCTGCCGCAAGCGCGACACACGTAGTGCGAGACAGTGTGGTTGCCAGCTAGGCAGTATAGTGGTCGCCAGCAGCGGCATGGCCAGGTGGGGTCCGGATCAGGAAAGAGGAGAAAGAGGGCGAGAATAGGAAGAATGACTCGGCTGCTTATAATCCAAAATTCGAGGGTTCTTTTTGTGAAAATACCATATAAGGCGGAGTTGGTTTGAGTGTGAACCTTGACATGGATCGTGGGTCGTGGATGTACCGAAAACCCTAGCTATAGGGGAATTGCATTTCCGGTCTATAACTGAATGCTATGATTGTAAATTGTGTGGCCCTTATTGCGCACATTTTTCTTCTTATTTTAAAAAAAGCTTTGCTGGTTATATGATTATATAGTCCGGTAGCAATTGATCAAAGAATGTGATAACACAAAATGACATACCATGCAATACTACGAGAAGAAATGTTCAATTAACCTCTTGCTCTGAGAGTTACCATTCCAGTTTTGATAGACTGCTAGCGTAAAGCAATTGCAAGCGTCTTAGGCAAAAGGTAATAATCATTGGGACTGACTATTTATCAATCGACTAGAAATTAGCACTCCATTTCAATCAACTTCCAACCACTACCCTAAGCTCTTCCTCATCCACCACCCCCCGTCGTCTCCACCGTCACCTACGGCCGATGGTGTCGGCGCCGTCTCTCACCTCCCGCCACATTCACTACTTGCTCCCAATGTACTTTGACAATCTACTATTTGTCCTCAATGTGTTTATATATGATAGGTGTGAGTAGACCCCACATGCTATAAACACATGCGAGGACAAAATAATAGAATATTGCCAAAATACTTAGGGGCAGCTAATCATTTTACCTACAGGCTACATTTATAATCCATATCTATTAAAATAATTGATGATATTGATTATTTTCTATATTTACTTCGATTTAGAATCTCTATCCTATTAGAAATAACATTGCGTCTCTTGAGAATCTCAAATGAATTAAAGATGGATCTACGAAGAAGAAATAGATTATCCTTTCTATTATGTTCTACTATCATCCTTAGGCCTTGTTCTTTTCAGCGTATCGTTGAGTTTGCGTATTACTGTAGCAAATTTAAGAGCTCTTAAAATGAGGTCTAAAAATTATAAAAAAATAATTAAAAAATAGTTTTAGAATCTTTGAAACGACTACTAAAAGTCACGAAAAAATCATCGCAAATTATGGCAACATATAGGCTATATAAAAATAACAAAATTTGATACAGTAATACGCAACGGTACGATACGCTGAAAAGAACGAGACCTGCAAGACTTCCGGTGTTTTTTCTCTTTTTCAATTTTTTTTATGTGAAACTAGAAGAAGGCACCTATCAAACTTACATGTATACTAGCGAAACTTGACCGTGTATTGATGAAACTTGGCCGTGTTTCGATGTAACCTGATGAAACTTGGATGAAACCTGTTGAAACTTGAATTGACCTGATGAAACTTGAAGAAACTTGTATGAGACCTGTTGAAACTTGCATTAAACCTGATGAAACTTGACAGTTCGGCAAGTTTAACGAATATGAAAGCCAAGTTTCAGTGGACGAAACCCAAATTTCAGTAGGTGAAACCCAAGTTTCATCAGGTAAGCTTGAAGATTTTTATGGCAACATATATCTTGTTTTGTTCGAAAAAATATGAGAAACACGTTGGCGCAAACGGTTTGTGGATTGGAGCACCCAATCAAAAATTATGGTCACCGAAAGAAAAATTCAAAAAACGGAATCTTGCTGACGTCAGCTTGCGTCATCGTTTTTTATTGCCCCGCACATGCTGATTTTTCCGTGTGCTCGCATGCATGGGCCGGCCTGGGCTAGAGGCCCACTACTTTGCGCATGTCCGGACGGCCGGACGGCCGAACACAAGTGTTTTCGTTTCTATATTATCTTATACTATCATGCTTGGGACTAAAAACCACCGTAACAACCTGCTAGACTTCCGGTGTTTTTTCTCTGAAACATCCGAAACAAAAGGAAAAAAAAAACTATTTTCCAATAAATACGTTTTTTGGGTCCTATCGAAGCGTCTTTTTCCTGGGCCCTGACTTTTCAGAACATTTGTCTAGCCGGTCTCGTACGCACGAGGCAGGCAGGCAGGTAGGCAGGCAGGCACCGATAACGACACTGCAAGGCGGGCCCGTCGAAGCGTCCTGCTGCGACGGCGACGCAGCATCAGGTTCAGCGAACGAACCTTGGGGACGCCGCCCGCGGAGCGCGCGTTCGCGAGCGCGCCACGTCGTGCCGTCGCCGCGGGCGTGCTCCGGCCGGCGGCGACGCGCGGGGGGAAAAAGCGCGCGGCCGGAGACGGCGACGGCACGGGACGGCACGTCCGTGTGCGTCGTGCGTGGACGGGTCGGACCGGCTGGTGTGTGACGACTGACGACTGACGGCTCTCAGATGTCGCGCTCTCCCCTTGCTTTTTTACGTCCATGTCCCCCCCACCCCCAATGTCGCTGCCGGCATAAATGCGACTATAGATGGGAGGAGATAGGATTTATAATCCTCTACGTGGCAATCTAGCGTCCACTTATCCATCTATGTTGGGAAAAAATTCGGTACTTTTCAGCGCATTAGTGCAAACAACCAATTCTTTACTTCTGAATTCCATCTCGGTGGCACAGTTAAAATGTATTAACATGAAAAACAATCAATACGGTTTTACGCATAAGTACATAAATGGGAGAGGTGGGTTCCATCTCAATGCATCTAGACTATCTAGGTTAGTCTAGACGATACTCAGTTGCTTCTTCTTATCTTCTGCCTTGGAATGAGGAAAGAAATTCGTGGTATAAGGATTTATGGAAAGCTAAGCTTCCTTTAAAAATTAAAGTGTTTTGTTGGCTCTTGATTAATGGGGCTGTTCTGGTTAAATATAATTTGAGAAAAAGGGGATGGCATGGGGATGCCAGATGCGCTTTCTGCGAGGAAATGGAGACTATTGACCACCTTTTCTTTAGATGCATGTTTGCAAAAACGATTTGGGGAATTGTAGCTTTGGCTTTGGATGTGACGAACAGACCGGGGGATGTTCGTTCTTACTTTAAGTGGTTTTCTAATAATTTTAGGGGGCTGAAAAAGTTTTGTTTCATTGGCTTTGCTGCCGTTTGCTGGGCAATTTGGAAGCGCAGAAACATGGTGTGTTTTGAGGGCAAACGCATCATGTCTCCGGAAGAATTCACTTACAATATTTGTGCTAATCTGTCTTATTGGTCAGGTTTGATGAAGGCTGATGATCAAGAATTGGTTAAGCTGGGAATCGAGAAGATTTTCTCTACTCTAAGTGACTTGAAGGACAAAGGAGAGAAGGATCAGGAGGGAGACCCTAAGGATTGAAGTCAACTCTGATTCTGTTTGTCGAAAAACTCGTGTTGGAGGGGAGATGTTGGTGGGAAACTTTTGTATGGCGGTTGGGGAGTTTGTAAGCTGGGACTTGGTGTTGGCTTGATGTCCTATAGATGGTATCTGGGGGCTGGTTAGAGCTTTTTTGTTTTGTGAGTGGAAGAAACTTGGAGATGAGCCCTGGCCAAATTGAGAGGACTCTTTTTGGGTGGGTGTTAGTTTTGTTAGTATTGGTCATCTGTGACTAGCTGCCTTTTGGGTTATCATGTTGGAGGCAGAAGCTTTTGTAATGAACCTATTGTTTTCGTTTCCCTGGAAATGGAAATCGGGGTGTGCCCCTGTTGCAAAAAAAAAATCTAGGTTAGATTTAATGGACCATGGTGAGCTTTTGCACTTATGCATATAGAAAACTTTTATACCAAATACTTTGCCTTCTATGTTACTTTGTTCTCATATCTTGTTCCCTTCGTAGCTTGATGTTTTAAATATCATCGCCGTTAACATCGTTAGGTAGCTGGTTAGAACGCTAATCATAACATCTAGAGTACCAAATTTTAAAATTTTAAAATTTATATCTGCTGCATTTGAACTCTAAATCGAGTAATTCAAAAATATGACAATTTATGTAAAAACATGTTTTGATGTTAAACTTTGTGCTTTAATACAAAATTTTAATTTTGATTTTTTGAAACTAGGTTTCATTAATTTTCATATAAAATTTCGCATCACTTTTTACATTTCACTGAGTAAACATAATTTTTAAATTAAACCCATATAAATATTTATAATAATTTTTTAAAAAAATTTATGGTTTGCCTTATTTTTCAACGCGTGGACATAAATGTCTTTTTTACATCTCCGTAACGACTTGACAGGTTAATAAAGAAAATATCACGTTGTGAATGGATAACACATAAGAGCAAGGTGTTATGTGATGGCATAGATGAGATTAGGAGATTCTACAATGGTATAAAAGATTTGACCCGAACAAATAGAAAGAGCATGACAAATGATGCCCAAACTATGGTAAAATTAGTATTATTCAACACTATTCTAAGTTAGAATAATATTGATTGCTGAATAGGGCTAAATTCACTTCAAATAGTGATGAATAGTGCTGAGTTCGTCTTACATTAGACACCGTTGGTTATGCTCTTAGAACATGTTTGTACAGGTAGTGGTCGGAGTTGGGCCTTGCCGTGCTGGCCCGGGTTCGGACCCGTCGTGCCTCGGGCCGGTGCAAAGCGGGTCGGCACGGCCCGGTCAGCACTTCGGGCCATGCCGGGCTGGCACGGAGTGCCAAAATCTAGGCCCGTCATGGCCCGAAAGCACGGCGGGCCGGCTTCGGGACGGCACGGGTAACAAAATAGCAGGCAAAATAATTTTTTAGAAATTCATATGTTGCTCAAATGAAAAGGTTGTCTACATAGAAAAGATGTGTCTCGAACTTATCTACAACTTTTGTGTTCAACGCAAATTCATCCGAGTAACATAAGACCTCTAAAATGGTTAATTACCAAGGATGGTGCCGTCGGCCCAAAAGCGGGCAGCGAAGAAAATAATTTTTATAAATTCATACGTTGATCAAATGGAAAACTTGTCTACATGAAAAATATGTGTCTCGAAATTATCTACAACTTTTGTATTGAATAGAAATTGATCTGAGCAATGGAAGACCACGCAAAACATAATATACTGACCGTGCCTCTATTTGGGCCGGGCCGGCCTAAGCACGGCCCTTACAGTCGGGCTGGGCCGGCGGTACGCCGTGCCTGGTTTCCAGGCCCAGCCAGGCACGCCATTTCGGGCCGTGCCGGCCCGGCCCATCAAATGTCCGTGCCAGGCCATGTCGCGGCCTGTTTTTTCGAACCGTGTCCGAGCTGGCCCGTTTGGCACGGCCCGTTTTCCCAGCACCATGTAAATGCTAGAGAATCTAGGCTGCGAAACTCGCGCAAGCTTATAAAATTCGTGCGTTCCCTTCTTGTTTGTGCCAACGGAAAACGGTGCGTGCTCTCTACAGAGTTCTTTTGATCGGTCTGTCCATTGGAGTCTGTAGCTCGTAAAGATATTTCTGGCTCCTGTTACATGCGAAGCCACATTTTTTAGTTTATTGAACTTATTCGACTTATTTACCAATATTGTTAGTTTTACTGTTTCAAGCGTAGATGCAATGAACTATTCGTTCAATGTTTTTTTTAGTTTTCCTGTGCTAACCAAAGACTTTAACACAAAGCAGTTCGAAATGGTGTGCCTATTAGGTACGGTATTGAATATGCCTGGTAAAGGTTACATGCATCATGCTGCATGCATGCATGAACGAAAAATACACCTTTGTTCATTGTTTGGGGCATGAGGTCATCAAACGGTTTCCGAGGTGGTTGTACTAAAATACATGTCTATCCATGGGTGCAGCTCATCGGGACGAAATAATGTGGTCATGGTCCAAGAAGACAAACAGTGCAGAGCCTTGCAATTTGCTACTTCAATTGTTGGTGCTTTGATTTGCCTTTTCGAACAACCTACTCCTACAAGTTTTTTTTCCGAGCAACTCGCAAGGGATGAGCTCGAGGGACACATCACAATTCATTGTTCTGGACTTCATGATCATGTGGTCCTTAATTTTATCATATCAACTCATCATGTGTGGTACTATGAAAGGTTGATACTAAATGCAATTATGCAAATACAGCCATGGATTCAGCTCCCCAAGGCAACCTGAATAAACGGTCCTGGTCCGAGAAGGGGAAGAAGAAATTAAAGCACAAGTGGATGTTAATTAGGACTAGGACGGGGAAAAAAATAATAGTTGCTAGTTGTGCCCTTGCAATGCATGCATGGGTGTGGTGGTGCATTTAGATCATTGATGTGTACGCCTTCTGTTCACTTGCAAGTGTGTGTCCTTGCAAAACTAGTACGGTGGAAGGCACTTGCGATGGGCTATCTATCAGCGTTTGTTCGTATGGCACATAGGATGAAAAGCTGATTTAAAACAGAATTAATAAGGAGAGAAGGAAATGATTTTTTTCTTAAGAAACCATTTCTACCTCATCGTAAAGCTCTAAAATTAATGCGCAGAGAGAAAGTGGCTTTGGAGAAAGAAAAAATTATTAACGATGGAAACAATGTTAAGATACAATACAATAAAGCCACCGTTTCTTCTTAATTTCTAGATGACATGTCACCTATAGAAATGATGTTTAAAAACCTTGCATTGGAACTACCCTTAGAGCATTCCCAATAATCTCTCTATATCCCCTCTAAAACACTATTCAGAATACATAAAAAAACTATTCAGAATGATTGATGGTATAGAGGGTCAGGGGATGTTGAAAATGCTCTTAGATGATTGGTGTTCACGATGCGAAAGTTGATTAGCAAGATTCCAGCTACTACCACAGGATTTAAACCCTATACATGATGTTGAATCCTGCACACAAAAAAAATTAACTATTCAAAAAATATGTGATCGCCAGATAGGAAAAATTTATGAATTTTGAGATTAAATGCCAGCTGATTATTACGAAAATAGTGAGAGGAAGAGAAGCTGCATTGAAACTCTAAAGAAATTCCAAACTTGAGGTTACAACTGATGCCAGAAACTCTGAAGAATTTCCAAATTTGAGGTTACAACTAATGCATGGCAGGAGTGCTGGCGTGTTCATCCTAAGGTCGACGACTTTCCTATGTTAAATTAAATGTACGTCCGCAGATCAAATGTTGACGGCATGGCTGGCACCTGGCAGCCTCTGGAGAATGCCGTCGATCATGCAAACGGTACGATGTGTGATCGACGGTTTTGCGGCTATAAATGGTAGATGGTTTTTACTATCGAAAACACCACATTTTCGTACGGTGATCTAAAATGATTTGGTGCGACCTATTGAACCAAACACGTAAATAGATAGAGATTTCATACCATCTTATATAGAAACAACCTTATTTAGATAATCAAAGAAAACTGTGGGTCGCGGAAACATCTCCGATCCGGCCGCACATATCCGCACGAGGTTGCCGACAGCATGAATGAAGCCCACCTACGCCAAATTGCTCACCTCTCGCCGCCACTAACCCCGGCGCCCGGCAGGTTGCAGATGGAGCTCGTGTACGTACGTACGTAGTTGGGCATGCATGCAGCTGCAGGCTGCAAGAGTACTGAAGGTGCAAGCTAGCTAGCTAGCTAGCGGCCCGTACGCTGCAAGAGTGCAAACGTGAGCTACCTAGCATAGCAGCACGGAGACACGGACGCTCCTGTGGTCTGTGCAGACTGCAGACGACGACTATACACGTACTACGTCTGGTCAATCTTTGCCAACGATAGCCCATCGAATGGTTCGAGCCTCCTGCTCGAAGTGTCCGACACCACCGATCGAATCGTCGATCGCCGCCAAGCTCCACCTTGCGCCGATGAGATGTTTTCTACGGCGCCCGTGTATACATAAACCTCCTGTCTCCCCCTAGATCTTCCGCATGACCAACCTCACTAACCAAGCTCTGATACCACTTATTAGAAATTACATCGATGCAAGATCACGAACGACATCAGGAGACACGATGTTTATTAATGCAGTTCGGTTTCCGTCAACATCTACGGAGCTTAGATTATGGACAGCAGTGGATTATAGCTAGCTAGCGGGCTAGCGGCACGTACGCTGCAAGAGTGCAAACGTGAGCTACCTAGCATAGCATCACAGAGACACGGACACTCCTGTGGTCTGTGGAGACGACGACTACGTACTACTGCTGGTGTATTGCGTGATCGAAGAGAGTGTACGTGATGCCCACACCCCATCTCAATCGCGTAGCGATCGAGCCGTACGTAATCGATCCTCCGTCCGACGCGTGATCGATCGGCGCGCGGCACCAAGAGCGACGCGTGGACGGGAGAAGAGGCGTGCGTGCGTGCGTGCGTGCGTACGCATGCATGCATGCATGCGGCTGGGGCCAGCGGGCGAAGCTCGCACGGCAGAAACCACCCGAAAGCGCAGCAAGTTCATTGAACGCGAGCCACTTTTGCGCCGGAAAAGGCGCACATCTCGATCTATCTATCCGAGCTTGCCAGGTTAACTAACAGGGTCGATCCACGTCTCTGTTCACCCGCTCCCACCGGCTTGTAAAAAAGCACTAACATATATTTTAGACGTCGGCACGATTTTTAAAATATCAACGCTAATTTTTACAATAATGTATTTATAATATTTGAAAGGTATTGTCATATTGTCAAAGTGCTTTTCGAGACGAATCTAACGTATGGTTTTCATATGTCCAACCCAAATAATTCGAAATACTTTTATATAAAAAGTTTAAAATTTGACTTAACACAAGTCTAGACTGTCATGTTTTCTAAAACTGGATGACACAAGATACCGAGTAAGAATGAGCCTAATCTTGACAAGGTGTTCTTGGACCTTGGCTCATGTCCACCATCACGTCGCTCATGTGCGGCCTTGGATCAATAGGCCAGCTCCCGCTAGATCCTCTCCGGCCCTATGATGAGCCGCCTTGAGTGGACTAAACACATGCAAGTAAGGCCATCATGCCAAATTAGCTAGCTATAAGGAGTCCACCTCATTTTTTTGCTTATGTGAAAGAAGAGAGAGAGAGAAGAGAGATAAAGACTAGCTTTTAGTTAAGAGCCACACATCAACAAATTACAAGATTCATGCATCCTATTATATAATGACCCATATTAATTTTAAAGATAATGCTGTAGCTAGCTAATTAAGTATGTTATCAACATGCTATCTCTAGATGACATGGATCTTGTTTATAACTAGTGATTGACTCTAGCACAGTAGATCTTGCTTATGTCTGTAGCAAGGGTGCATGTTCGAGGTCTCTGACAACGTCGCGGTCTCGGCTTCTCCAACAATGGCATTGGATCAAGGTCTCCGGCGACGATGTGAGCTCGGGTTCTCCGGCAACGGCGCGCCTAGAACCGAGCTGAGCTCGAGTTGTTCGTGAGTCTCGAGTTGAAGTTCCTGCCCTAGTCATTGGGCCAATGACCAAGGTCGTAGCTCCACAATTCATATTTGTTGTCGCCGCTCTCCCTCTCCTCTATCTTCCTCCCCTTCCTCTCTCTTTCTCCTCTCTTCCCTGTTCTCTCTCCACGACAAACGGCCTATAGCAAGGAAGGGCCCCTACCTGAGGTGGTCCATGGCGAGCTTGGTGGTCGCATTTGGAGAGGAAGGTGCTGTATTTGGAGAAGAAAATGCTTGGATTTGGGGAAGAAGATGCTTGGTGGTCGCATTGGAGATGAATCTCCAAATTTTGTTCGAAACATCATGATGTGAGTAGCGAAACATCTCGTTTTTTCTCGTGAAACATTCCTAATCTTGCAGCAATTATGTTTCAATGTTTTAGTGCTTTTATTCAAAAGTTGCTGTGCTCTAATTTTTAATAAACTAGAAGTATGCTCCAAACCCTGCACCCCATCAAAGCAAGAAAGCCAATCCGAGGCCTAAAAAAAAAGATCGGTTGTTTCTAAGTCGATCGTGATCCAGCAATCCAGTACGTTAAAATTAATCTTGGCTTCTTTCTAAGACCCGTATGTCAAAAAAAATATTTATTTGATTCATTTAAATTCTGGCCGTCCATCCCGTATGCATGCACACGTTGTTTTGGAATTTGGACGTCCTACCACTAGGGCTGGCACTTTGGCTCGGAGCTCGCGAGCTGCTCGTGAGCAGCTCGGTTTTTGGCTCGGCTCGGGCTCGGCTCGTAGGCTAACGAGCCGAGCTTGAGCTTTTTTTTTCTAACTTGGTCAATTAACGAGCCGAGCCGAGCCTAGGGTCAGCTCGCTCATAGCTCGCTCGTGGCCCGTGGATTCATAGATTTCTACTTATTAGTTCATCCTATAGACCTATACCACTTGTAATTGATCCATACATTTGTCTATGACTAGATATACCCCTAATATACGTCGCAAAAAGGCTCTCAATGTCTCATCCTAAAGATGATCCTCCATCGGAACCACTGAAACCCCCTTCTTCAAACCCCAAAGAGTGCATATTATGATGCTCATTAGGCTCGCAGAGCTCGTGAGCCGGACTGAGCTTTCAACGAGCCGAGCTTGAGCTTTTTTTCTAGCTCGTTAGGTGACTGAGCTTGGCTCGGCAGGACGTTCACAGGTGCCTCGATTTGATCCAACGGCTCAAGAGAGAGAGAGAGCAGGTACGTACGGCCGTACGTGCACGTACTGCACGGGATGAGAGTGAGACCGACCGATCCATGATCCATCGATGGAGACGATGAACTTGACCGACTGCCGTAATGGCATCCCCCGTTTCATATATGTGCGGTTAATGTGGTCCATCCATCCCGGCCCTTCTCTCGCTTTCTACCACCGGGTGAGAGCCGCCCCGATGACATTGACCAGCTACCGGCCTTTGCCTACCGCGCGTGTTGCTCGTAGGTTTTCGGGCAGAGCGTGAGCTTAATTTTACCGGGGCTCTAGCTTTTGGATAGCGAACAGGTGTCTATTCTGTGTTGGGTTGTATCAAATTGATCTCTAAGCTAAAATTATTGATTCTAATACAAATGGTGCCTTCAGAGGAAGAGGAGTCTGAGTGGATGACATTTCGCAACAGTAGAGGGATGGATGGTGGCAGGTGGCGACCGTAGCGGTGGGGACATGTGGGCATGGAAAGCGAGCAGACCAAGAGCAGAGCAGAGATGCGAAATCAGTGGCTTGATAAGCTAGGAAAAACTGTGCCAGTATGATACCAATCGGACGAAGGTTGTTCGTTGAGGTCAGAGAGTCAACCACTTGTCAGTTAGGCATTTTACTGGTCAAAAAATGGATACATGGAAAAGTCACGGTTAAAAGCTTGAATAGATTGACTGCCCCATCACTACTTATCTCCCTAGTAATGTCTCGAATTATACCGATACAATGATGGGGCATATCCGTTTGGGGCAACTCTTAGAGATGTCCAAAGAGTGAGCTCAGTGTTTGGTGTGGTCGTGTTCTCGGAATGCATATATCCTTATGTCCAATTGTCTAGACATTATCATATTCTTTGTCGAGCATTTTTAGGTATACCAATGGTAGGAGTTCTTTAATTAAACTGTTGGATCAAGCAAAATGACTGATTTATAATAGCTGGGTGCATCTTAAAATTCTTTTTGTTTATTTGGCACACTTTCTTATTTTTAGGAGTCCATAGAATTAGGCTATCTACCTTGAGAAATTCCCGGTACTTGTTTTTCCTTTCCTATGAAACTACTCGTCCCACTCCGTCTTAGTATTGGTTTGTATAACAGATCTAAACTCTATTTTGCCTTTCTTAAATAGCAACTATGCAGCATTTGATGAGCAACTTGGAACAGCTCACTCATTCCATTGTTTACGACTAGATCAAGTGGCTCCTTGGTCATCGTCGTCGTACTATGGCCCCAAATCTAACAACGGATATTCAGCTCCCCAATGCAGATCAGTAGGGAATAAATTTGGCCCTGGTCCAAGAAGACGAAGATAGAGAAATGAAACCCCAAGTGGGTGCATGGTAGGGCATGGATCTACTAGAGACAGGAGTGGCAAGTAGTGTCCTTGGCTCCTTGCTGCAAACGCTTGCTAGTTGCTTGCTAGTTGCTACCTATGGTGCATGCATTTGGATGAAGATTGATTTTCGGTTCATCTCCTCTTCGCTGTCCGTTTTAGATCAACTACTGCACCCACGGGAAGCAGGGGCAGATCTAGCACCGGGTCAGAGGGCTCTATCACCACCTACGCTATTTATTATAGTGGAGCCCCACCTTATACCCACATATAATTTTTAGTGTAAAATAGAAGAGAAAAAAGGACTAAATTTTAGACTTGGGACATGAGCTAAACTTCAGCTGCTCTTATTATTTTTGGTTGCGCCCGTCTCTGACACGGAGTACACCAACAAACAAGCGCATCCTTACAAAACCAAGCACAAGTGCACAATTTGGCCACACACGTTGAGGCCTTTTTTCCATTTTTTTAATGTAGTTTGTATATTTACCTGTTTCATCAAGCCAAAATTTGGCTTGAAAAAATAGTTTATCAAGTATTTAAACTGCTTCAAAAAGTTCTTAAAGCCTTAGACCATGTACAATGTAAGGTGCTTAGACACCAATGTTTAAAGAAAGAAAATGTTGCCACATCATCCAGCACCTATATAGAAAAGTTATCTTTCAACGCAAAGATGTTTACATGGGTGACCGAGAGAGAAGAGAGAGATAAGGACTGCCATTTCAAATTTTAATTTTTATAATTGAATTAAGAAACTCATGCTTTGGTTTAATTTAAAACTTGGGCAAAACGGGGTATTACAACGATAGGATCGATATCATGACATGTAGGGATGAAAATGGTACGGATAATTTCCGACCGTCCGTCCGATCAAACTAAATGGATCAAATACAATATGAGTGGTTTCCGATCCGTATCCGATCCGCTTCATCCCTAATGACATGTTTAATAGTATACTTTTTTGTAACATGTTTTATCCAACATTATTCATCCAATTGTGCTGGCTGGTGCATGCATGCATGAAACTAGACGAGGCAAAACGTCAGTGACGGTGATATGGATATATGGAGGGCAATTTGTCAAACCAAAACATCGTTGTGATTATACTTAATCGCTGGAGGCCGGCCATGAACGATGCAAATGCAATGGATCTTCCTTATCGACGAGGCGAGATGGACAAAACAGCTACCTAGCTGGCTGTAGCTTATAAGCTCCTGTTGCGAGATTGATTTTTCTATACCGTGACATGCCCGGCTGATTGACTGGGATTGGCGGTCCAGATCGAGCTGCCATATGCATGCACGGGATATATACATGCATGCATGGTAGTATAACTAGTTGTAAGTTCTTTGCAAAATGAATCGATCAGAATAAAATGTTTTAGAAAAAAACACACCCTGCGAAAGGATAGCATGCGCGCTGTATAAATTAATTGCTTTGTATAAGCACTCATGCTTGGTTGATTACGATAGCATGCACATGCATGATAGTAGTGACTTACTCCTATTTAATTTGCTAAATGAATTAAGAACAAGTTCTAGAAAAAAAACACAGTGCAAAAAGATATATAACATGCTGTATAAATATTGTATAAGCACTCATTTTGGTTGGTGACGATAACTTGCCACACCTTTGACAAGTACAATAGTTTATGTGGCGGTAGACGTGAGCCAAGGACAAGTGCATTATAGAGCTAAGAAATTTTAGCATGTTATAATCGTGGCACAGAACCAAACGCCTCCAATGTTTAGCAAAATGTACCATTGATCCAAACATACCTTACCAGCTGAAGCAAGTCGATTTCTAGAGAGGATAAGAAAAAATTACACGTTTTAATTAGGGTCCAAACTTATATATATACTCTCTTTGGTTAGAGTACATGACATTTTGGACACCAATACAATTCCCAAAATACGGTTCAGACCACTAATTACTATTATAATTTATTGAGTAAATTACACAAAAAAATTAATATTATATAAATACTATTGAGTTAAATCCACACATCTAATTTTTTATGCACTCAAGTTAAATATATATATAAGAATGTATTGCCTCTATGGATGGCAAATGGGCGGGTCAGGCACGGGTAGAGGTAT
Organism: Raddia distichophylla; assembly: GCA_005191435.1. Lineage (NCBI taxonomy): Eukaryota > Viridiplantae > Streptophyta > Magnoliopsida > Poales > Poaceae > Raddia > Raddia distichophylla. Next base: position 696,101 of record SPJY01028224.1, on the reverse strand, counting down.
CGCTGACCCGTACCCGCGAGCAAAAATCTAACCCATATCTATATCCATATCCTCTCGCGGGTACATATCCAAACCCATATCTGTATCCGTTAGGTACCCGCGACCCGCCGGGTATCCACTCAAGAGGACGCAGCCGAAGACGTCGAGCTCGTCAGGGCCGCCGGGCTCCTCCTCGCGCTTCTCGGCGGCGGCCGCCGCCGCGACTCGTAGATGACCTCGAGGAGGGACTCATCGGCGAGGAGGAAGAACCCGATCAATTTTACGTCCGCCCGGGCGAAGGAGGAGGACACGACGGCGCCGGAGACGATGATCCGAACCGCATTAGTCTTGGAGAAGCCGAACTTCTCGAAGAGGATGGACGGGCGTGGTTCCTTCCGGAAGGACTTGGACTTGATCTTCGCCACCTCGGGCGGAAAGAAGGTGAGGGCAGCGGCAGCGAGGAGGAGCAGGAGGCGCCCGGCGCCGGCAGCCATGGCAAGATCTGTGGGTGTGGGGGCGGCACGAGTGAGTAGATAGGGTTAGGGTTCCTCCCGGTTAGGTCTTGAGGAAATTTTGACGCGGGGCGCGGGGTGGGAGCCTGGGAAGGATGGGCATTATACATTGTCAAGTTGGCGGGTAACGGGTAACAGATATTGATATGCCAAAACCATATCTACGAAATACATACCCGTGGGTAGAAAATTTACCCATATCCGTACACGTGGGTATAATTCTTCACCGTATCCGTATCCTTCGGATAAATATCCGCGGGTATTTACCCAAACCCGTACCCATTGCCATCCCTATTTGCCTCTATCCAATAATATAACACATTTTTTTTGCTCACAAATCAATGAGACAGAAAATGACAATGCTGCACCTTATCATCACGAAGCACTCTATTCAATACATGCACATAAGGAATACTCTACAGGTTAAAATAAAGTATTTATTAGGGGTATTGAGAGAACAACACATTTATTTTTGCATTGGAATATGAAGTACATCTTATATTGATGTATAAGTTTATTCAAAATATGTCTTATATTTTTAGACGGATAGAGTACAACAAGTTTATAAAATTTGGATTCATGTATCTCAAACCTTACCTCCACCTAAAAATCTATGGCAGGATTCTGTTTTGCACATGGATTAAGGAGACATTGAAAACGATTGTACTACCCTACCTATATATTGTCAAGACCCGATCTAATTGACCGAATTCTAATTGTGCATACAGTACTAGTCCCAGAAGATCATGGCTAGCACACACAATTTAACAATAATGGTACATTGCCTTCGAGTTACATTATTACAATATAGGGGACTAAGCGTTCCATAGGAAGTCACAACTTAATACATCAAGCACGGCACGCAGACCAAGATACAGAGTTACACACACGGTGACGCAGGAGCCCAACATGGCACAATTTATTCTAGTAGCTAGACTACTCCACAGGCAAAGCGGCAGGCAAGACACAACCCTACTCCTCGTCCCCGAAGTCCTCCTCCTCGTAGTCCGAGTCCTCCTCGGATGGAGAGTCGTAGGGGGCCTCCTCGACTGTTGAAATTTTGGAAGAGGGGAAGGAGAAATAGGGGTGAGTACAAAGGTACTCAGCAAGTCGAGGATATATGCAGATGGGGTTTAGAACCAATGGATGGCTTGGGTAGTTTTGCGGAAATGCGTTTTTTTGTTTTTTCCTAGTTTTATAAAAACACTTCTAAGAAAGCTGTAAACTCAGATATTTATCTTTTGGGGCTCCTTCTCAAAATACTCTCGCCATTCGGCCTCATACCGTAGCAAGTTTTTTCCACAGTCTCTTCCCGTTACGGGGAATAACTTGGAACAAAGGGTAGGTCGAAACCGCACAAGCAAATCATGATAGGCCGAACCCAATTCATGAGGCAAGCCGGTAGTACCTATCTCAAAATCAAAACTCTTTCTCAACAACTTTTACTCAACTCAAATCCTTTTTGAAAATTCTCGGTTTTTTTTGAAAAGAAGAGCTACCATATGAACAGTCCCTTAGCATGCTCATAACCGCGAGCACGGCTACCATGATAGTTTTAACTCTGCAGAGTGGGTACGCTTTACCCTCGAGAGGCTACGCACTCAGAAGTGTTTCGCCACAAAACCGTTAGATTCAAATACTAACGGCGACCGCTGGGAGTCTCCACTAGGGTTTTTCGGCTAACAACTAGGCCCGTCCCATAACGGAACTCGAGGTCGTACTGTATGGCTCAGTTCGTAGGTCCATAGGACGAGCAGTCCTTAAACTAGAAGAGAGATAATAATTTAGCCCCGTTTTCTCAAAACAGTATCTTATTGCACCAAACCGGCAAAAGTCTCTCCCTAGTCGAAAAGTTTTTAGGGGAGAGAGATAAATTCATTTTTCACCCATGGCATCGCCCTCAAGGCTTCAGTCTTTCGCAAAGAATTTTCTTAAACCTTTTTCAATCCTTTTCTCTTCACACAATTTATTTTCACACACAGGAATTATCGCGTCATTTCGATAATATTATTTTTGGCATTTTTTCTACCATCAATGGAAAGTATATATACACAAAACTTCCTTATAGTTTAAACCTATCACTAGTCTTACCATGATTTATTAGGTTGCATAACTAGTAGCTACCAAATACGGTATTTTTAGTTTTAATCTAGCATGCAGGTTTTCAATCTCTAATAAATCATATTTAAAACAAAGCACAAGGCTCACAATATGATCAAAGAGACTTGCCTTGGTCAGAAGATGGGTAGAAGCAACCGGCGACGTTGGACGGGTCTAACGCTCCACGAGCTCCTAACCACGCAGACAGCACATACAAGATAATACAACCATCCATCAGACAGGAAAACATTTATATGCAATTTTGTTTGAAAATAATGCACGACATAAATATGCATGGAAATGTGATGCATGCACAACCATTTTGATTTTTTATATTTTTATTGAATCAAGTGTATGCATCGAAATAATATTTTTCGTTATTTTTCTAAGGTCTTTGAAAATCATTCGTTATTTGTTATTTAATGCAAAATGGTTAGCTCAGTTTTTTTATTGTTACAGATATTAATATAAATAGAGAGTTATTGAATTTTGCATTATATTTATGTGTGCGCTTTGAACTCTGGAAAGCGTATTCTGCTCGAATACGTTTCCACTTAACCAAAAGCTATCCATCCACACACTAGCACTAATCTCAAAGCATCTTTCTTCAACCTCTAGCCACATGCATGCATACAACACGTACAGCACTAGCAACTCCATGGGAGCTCAGAGGAGCTCGGCTAGCCGGCTGTGACGACCTCCGTTCGACAAACCGACTGTAAAAATGGATTCCTCTCGACTCAACGCTTCCAAAGGGACCTAAAGTTACGGTTTTGCCGACCGATTGGTTCCGGCGCCGACGACATGTATTTATACACAAGCTACAGGACATGCTCCTAGCTTGCTCGAACAGCTTCCATGGAAGCTCTAGCTCAACCTGGCACACGCGGGGGAGACTACGGCCAGCCCGGGATCATCTTTCCCATGCCCATACGCATCTGTACAGAGGCTTACCGAGGCGACGGCGAGCTGAGCGCTACGGCGGCAGCTTCCTTCTTAACTTGGTGGTGCTCCGGGCTCCTTCGACGCTGCGGTAGGGAGGATGAGAGGAAACGAGTGAGTAAGTGACTAAGAAATGGAGGAAGACCATGGGATTGAACGAACAAAGCTCACCGGGGAGAAGCAAAGGGCACGGCGCAGCGCAAGGCGAGAAGAAAAGCGGTGCACAGCGCTTAATTTATAGGCGGAGACGGCTCAATCTTAATCTCGTCGGGAGCAACGATGGACGGGTGCTATTGCTCTATAGCGGCGGCGACGCGAAGGCGCGGTCGGAGCACAACGACGGAGACGCGACGGCGAGGCGTGGTCTTGGCGAAGTCAAATGCGCAGAGCGTGCATGCATGGCGCAGACGAGCGTTGGGTGGAGTAACTCGCAAGCGACAGCTGAGTTATGGTGGTAGAGATAAGCTCACGATGCAGAGGTAGCACGGAGTGACAGGCGAGGCTCAGCACGAAGTGAACAGAGGGCTTCAAGCCCAACAGAGAGAAAAGATGAGGATTTACTCTTTTTGTTTGCTCTTGTAAAAATTAATTAAAACTTCTTCTTGAATCCTAAATTATACAAATTAATTTACACAGCTGGTTAACAATGCTTAGAAGATGCTGAGTTAACATAAATAAAGTTTAAAATGCACAAATATTTTTATTTACCAAGTGAACAATTTACTTAATGATGTACTTATGACATGATGCAGATGACTATTAAATTATTTTAATGTCATGATTTTTTAAAAAATTAACGTGCCAAATTTGTGTTTAAAATTTGGGATGTTACATATATTATCTTCAAACACTCTATTCAATACATGCACAAGGGGAATACAAGCTAATTATTAGGATTATTGAGGGAACACTAACATATATTTCGCTTTGAAATGTGACATACTTCTTATATTGATACACAAGTCCATCCTATCTTTTGCGCGGAGTGAGAAATAACGAGGCAGTTGATTATTTAATTGCTCTTTTCAGGTCAAATCTGGGGTACATTGTAATTTAAAAATGTCATGAAACTTCTATGGCTTCGGGATCAGTTTTTGTTTTTAAGAAACGATTTTGAAAGTTTTATGAACCACTAAAAGTCTTATAAAATGAATACAAAGTGTGATAGTGTTTTGTTTATAGAAAACAACAAATTTCTTTAATTGAAGCTGAAAACACATTAACTTGTGTACGTCTAGTTAGGTGAGACAGATCGAACACACTTCGACAAGATGGTATGACGCTTAATTTCATGACCATTCGTCGGCATTTTCTTAAAACGCCCCCAACATAATTATTGTGCGCTGCAAAAGTAGCCGTATCACTCAAAATGATCAGGAGAGAATTCCTTCTAATACGTGAAAAAAATTTAAAAATATAAGAATAGTAAAAAATAAAATTATGAGAACATTTATGGATAATAAAATTATGAATACTCAAATTTGAAATTGAATGTAAAAAAATTGTGATGTAAACTTTATTTAAAAAATGCTACCTATCATGTCTAATAAAAACATGATAAAAAATAGAAAATAAAAAATGAACAGCAAGTATAATATAATTTGCATAAATTGAAAAACTAAATCATTTAATTTGGAATTAAATATAAAGGTCGCAATGTTTCAAAGCTATAAATCCAAAAATAAAGATTGGGGTTATTTTTGGGTACTAAGTAAGTTTTCTAACAACTGAATCTAATGGAACTAACGACGGTGGCATTGAGGTGAAGAAGTTGGAGATGCAATGGCTAATCATGAGTTTGAAAATCTTATTATTAGTGGGCCATAGAATCAGCTAAGTTTTAGTGACAAATAAGGAGTTATCTCTAGATCAAGCAGTGTTTTTCCCATTGTTCTGCAGGGAAGATGGAGTGAATTCACTGGTAATTGAACAAATATTTACAAATTTGTACTCTAAATAAACATCTGGTCAGTGGTTACCCTTGCCATGTGTTTATTAATTATTGCTGCCTTTTTATTTTACGAGGGAATTCAAAGGCGAAAGGTAGCTAAGGCTAGCTCTACATGTAGCTAGAGAGGTATATTATTCAAATGAATCAAATCCACAGTGCATTACGTTGGTGCATTGTACCAAACCTCCCAGCGGCAGCTCTCACTTGATGAAGAAACACAGCATAATTTGATCAACGTGCCGGCTGGTCAAACAAATCACAGCCCGATCGTCAAGTCGTCATCACGCTTAACCGGCCCACGGTGGACTGGCTGGCACCTGTCGTCCGTGTTTTGTTAGTAGAGTCCTATTTGTTTATTTATTTATTTTAAAAAAGAAGCTATACACAAAGGTATACCGTTGTGAGCCATACATAATTGATCAACCACGTCTCTATCTACCATTTTCTTGATTTCTTTCCCGATCTTTGCAGATCCACCAAAAAAGCCATCAGTGAGGTCTCTTCCCTCTAGGCCGGTGAGAGGAGCGATCTCTATGAAGACTATTCGATCAATCTTAGGCCGCGTGCGTTTCAGCGTTTTTGGGCGTAGCGTAGCATTGCTCGCCGCGCCCGCGTCGCCGGAAATTCAAAACGGCACGCGACGCAACGCTACGCCACGCCAGAACGGGCAATGCCTTAATGGGAAGGGGAAGTTATCACTAAGGAAACTAATTTTGAAGAAATTGCACAATGATAAAAGGCAGCCCAAGGAGAAGGATCCTTCGGGCGATAGCCGGCAACCGTCGCCGCCGACGAGGTGAGCAGCAACGCCAAGTTTGTAAAAACCAGGGAAATCTTACATATTCGGCGGCTTGGTTCGTGGACGCTTTTAATTAGCTTTTACCTCTCTGATCCGGACAAAAAAAACGGCGACAAACGCAGCGCCCACGGCTCACTATGTGGTACCTGACATTGATTAGAGAATGTTTATGATTTTTTTTGAATTTTTTGAATTTTTTACGTGACGAAACAAAAAAAACAAATGTTTGCTCAAGATCTAACGCTGGCCGTTGGATCGAGATCCAACGGCCAGCGCGGGCGTCGGACGGAGGCTCGGTCCGACGAGCGTTGGACCGCCTCCGCGTCCTGTTGCCGGAGGGTGATTCATCCTCGTGAAGCTAACGCACTCCCTTCTCATTAGCCGTAGCATCAATGGGGAGAGAGGAGAGATTTTGTATGTGCATGTCTATGCTTATCAAACGTTCATGTTATTGATGGCTCCAGGTCTTAAGAGTTTAAAGATTATACTTGTTACAAGGTTGTACCAAGTACTCCATGATACTTTACTCGTTTCATGTAGATTTATGAGATGGTTCCACCATCAAAATTTTATCGTTGTGAGCAATTTCAATGATACTTCATGTGGTTTCAATAGATAGGCTTCATCGGCATCATGTCACGTCACTGCATCTCCACCACATGCTAGTGTCACCCATCTTGTCCCACTCTATCGCCATCTCCACCACACGTCGGGCGTCGCTTCACACCACCTCTCCATCTCCGTACCACTCCACCACCCAACTCCTCGATCACTAGAACAATCGGCCGGCTCGACCCGCGCCATCGTCGTCTCCCAACCTTTCCTTGGCATTGGCTGCCACCGAATACAAAGAAAACAACAAAGGAGAGGGATATTCCGGATAAAAAATGTAAAAAATGTTTTAAATCGAAGAAATTCGTGTAACCAGCGTCGACATTTCATAAAAGACGATAAAAAACTCAATGTTATTTATCCGAAACAACTAACGAAAATGTCACTTATCCAAATTTTTCCCTAAGTTGCTGCTTGGCGACACCCCACCAACCCGCCCGGCTCAAGCAATGTCCTCCCCTCCGGTAACAAACAAAGATTAAGGCCGCATAACCGTGTGGATTAGTAGTAGCATCCAGATGGCAGTACGATCGAGGGGGAGAAAGAAAGGGAAACCAAAACTCACCGGCTGATGACGCGGTACATAAGAATCACGCGTGGTGGTGTCCACATTCGCTGCATCACGCATGCATGCACCTGCACCCCAGCCACGGCAACACCCTCACTAATCCTAGTGGATTAGCGGGAGGCGCATCCTAATTAGGCTTTAGCCGATTGATTATTAGATTAGATTAAACTAAACTAAACGAATCGGGTGGGCGCGAGGTGGGCGGGCGCGGCCCGCGCGGATGGGGACGTCCAGGTTCGCTGCATGCCCACGGAGCGAGCACGCAGGCAGTGCATGCATGTACGTGCGTGCACCGCGTGCCTGCATCTTGTCTCGGTACATGAACGAACGAACGGACGACGGCTTTCCCCTCCCGGTTCGTTTTGGTTCGGTGGGCGGTTTGCCTTCGGCCTCCTGCCTTCCCGACCGGGCGGCCGGTCCAACGGAATTCTTCTGTAGCTGCAGATGTGACGCCCAAGATAACTGATTTTTACTCGATTTGTTAAAACTAAACTTGAATCGGTGATCTTCGAACAGCGGTTTCAAAAACCTAAAACTGGTATTCTACACCGGATTTAACTTCTTTTTTTTGTATTGTGGCTTTAAGATTTTTTTGAAATAATTTTTTTTACGGCGCAAAGGTTTTGTATATGTATATTTGGTGTTATGTTTGCTTAATACGCTTTGCACACGAGTAACACAGCTGGTAGTTCCTTGAATCGCCAAGTGAAGTGAACCTGTATGGAGCGTGAAAAAAGAAGAGTTTGACCACATGAATTAAAGCAATATTGACAACCAACCCATTACAGGATGCCACCGTCAAAATAGAAATTTTTGCCCTGTTCTTTTCAGCTTAACAGCTTATCGACTTAACAGCTTAACGACTTATCCATGTTTTGAAAACACATATGTTTTGGGTTTTTCAATTCCCTTTTTTTGCTGTTTGGAAGGTGGGTCCTAACGTTTTAAAAAGCAAGTCAAACGAAATGAATCCGAATCTCGAAACTATCTCGAGAAACTCTTAAAATTCAGTCATTTCAGCCGTTCAGCTGTTCAGCAGTTCAGATCAGCCGAAAAGAACAGGCCCTTTATTATTTGAACATTGTCATTTGCAATCAAATTTTCCTTTAATTTTAAGCATTTCGACTTATTTATATGTATCAGCGAGCGTTAGAGCGGAGATCCCGATCACACGTATTAAAACGTACCTAACCATTCCACAACATTATGATAGACACAGGGCCAGTTCTTTTCAGCTTAACGACATATCGACGTTTTAAAAAGATATATGATTTGAGTTTTTTAGTCCTTTTTTTCTGTTTTGAAGGTGGGTTCTAACGCCTTAAAAAGTAAGTCAAACGAAATGGATCCAAATCTCGAAACTACCTCAAAAAGCTTGAAATTAAGTCATTTCAGCCGTTCAGCTATTCAACCATTAAGATCAGCTCAAAAGAACATGGCCATACTTTTAAAAGCATATCTTTTTGAAGCCTTTTATTGTTAGGGAAAAAACAGAAAGAAACACCCAACCATTCCACAATACCATGTATCTTTTCCTCTCTCTTGGCAACCAACTGGTTCTAAAAAAAAACTTTCCATACTTTGAAAAAGAACAAAAACCCAGCCCCAAATGCCTCAGCATTAAGGCATTGTTCTTTTCAGCGTATCGTATAGTTACGTATTACTGTAGCAAATTTTGTTATGTTTATATAGCCTATATGTTGTGATAATTCGTAACGATTTTTTCGTGGCTTTTAGTAGTCCTTTTAACTGTTCTAAAACTATTTTTAATTATTTTTTATAATATTTAGATCACTTTTCAAGGACTATCAAATTTGCTATAATATTACGCCAACGCAACGATACGCCCCCCTATGAACAACAAACCATGACGCACCAACCCAGTGAAAGGAAGGCAGGTGTTGGGCTGGAAACGGGGGAATGCTTGCATCGCAAATGCAATGCACAAGGACTCGCTCGAGTAGGAGGGGGTGCAGGCAGAGAGGCACAGCACAGCCAGTACAGTACAGTGCACACCCCCTGCAGGAGATGCAATGAATCGGAGCAAATCCAGCAAATCGTGCTGACAGGGAGGGCAACAAACCGGAGCCCCCCCAAGTTGGGCAAGTGGGGGCAAGAATCTGCCCCTTGGGCGCCCCAAGGGAGCCCATCCACATAAAAGCCCACCCCCCTCTCCCACCCCTCTCCTCCTCCCACCCCACCCCCACCCCCACCCCTCTCTCTCTCCCCCACCTCCGGCCTCTTTTTTCCCTGTCGCGGCGAGCGATAGGGTTCCGCGCACGCTCCCCGCCGCTCTCTGCTTGCTTCTTGGTCTCGGTTCTTGCGGTGTTCTCTCCGTCGGCGTCGTAATTTTCTTTTGCTGCGGTGTTCTTGATCTTGGGTGGATCGACATCGACATCGACATGCCTCCGTTCCATGACTGCCGGGGTAAGGATCCTGAAGTGAATCGGAGGTTTTTTGTGTTGTGAATTGTGTGTGGGATGTGTGGGAAAGTGGGATGTGTGGGAAAGTTTCCAGCTTTCTTGGCGCGTGCTCATGCGGGGCATTTCTTGCAGCAGACGGCGGGCTTCTGGTCCTGGAGCCGGCGGCGGTAGTCTTCGCCGGCGGCGCGCGGCAGAGGAAGCGCGCGCGCGTCACGGCCGTGCCCCCTTGCGCCTTCGCCTATGCTGCGGAGGAGGAGGCGGCGGCGGCGCCGGCCAAGAAGCAGAAGCGGAGGGAGGCGCCGTCCCTGGACGCGCTCCCGGACGAGTGCCTCTTCGAGATCCTGCGCCGCGTGCAGGGCGCCCGCGCGCGCGGTGCGTCCGCGTGCGTGTCCCGCCGCTGGCTCTCCCTCCTCGGCGGCATCCGCGCGTCGGAGATCAAGCGGGCCTTGCCCGACCTCAACCAGGAGTTCTGCCTCGAGGACGAGGACTGCGACTCCTCCATGCGCCCTGGCCGCGCCGAGAGGAGCCTCGAGGGCGAGGAGGCCACGGACGTCGCTCTCACCGCGGTGGCCGTCGCCAACGCCCCCCGCGGCCAGCTGCAGAGCGTTGTTGTCCGGGGGAGCCATCCAAAGCGCGGGGTCACGGACTCCGGACTCTCCGCCCTCGCCCGTGGCTGCCCGGCGCTCCGCTCGCTCGCCTTATGGGATGTGCCACAAGTCACAGATGCAGGCCTTGCTGAGATCGCGGCTGGGTGCTCCTCGCTGGAAAGGCTCGACGTCACCGGCTGCCCGCTGATCACTGACAAGGGCCTCATCTCAGTTGCTCAGGGATGCCCGGATTTGAAGACACTTACAATTGAGGCATGCTCTGGTGTTGCCAACGAGGGCCTTAAGGCGATTGGCCGCTTCTGCTTGAAGCTGCAGGCGGTGAACATCAAGAATTGTGCACAGATTGCTGACCAGGGTGTGTCTGGTCTTGTCTGCTCTGCGAGCGCATCGCTTGCCAAGGTCCGCCTCCAGGGTTTGAGCATTACTGATGCTTCGCTTGCCGTGATTGGGTACTATGGGAAGGCGATCACGGACCTCACTCTCGCCCGCCTCCCTGTGGTTGGTGAGAGGGGCTTTTGGGTGATGGCCAATGCCCTTGGCCTGCAGAAGCTCAGGTGTATGAGTGTCACCTCCTGCCCAGGAGTCACAGATCTGGCACTTACGTCTATTGCCAAGTTCTGCCCGAGCCTGAAGCAGCTTTACCTCAGGAAGTGTGGCCAGGTCTCTGATGGCCGTCTCAAAGATTTTGCTGAATCAGCTAAGGTTTTGGAGAATTTGCAGATTGAGGAATGTAATAAGGTTACTCTCATGGGCATTCTTGCTTTCCTCCTCAACTGCAGCCCAAAGTTTAAGACTCTCTCTTTGGTGAAGTGCATTGGGATCAAGGATATCTGCTCTGCACCCTCACAGCTTCCAGTTTGCAGGTCACTTCGTTCCCTGACCATCAAGGATTGCCCTGGATTCACTGATGCCAGCTTGGCAGTGGTCGGCATGATCTGTCCTCAGCTGGAGAATGTCGACTTGAGTGGTCTTGGTGCAGTTACAGACAACGGGCTCCTTCCATTGATCAAGAGTTCTGAAAGTGGACTCATCCATGTTGACTTGAATGGTTGTGAGAATCTCACAGATGTTGCTGTCTCTGCCCTGGTGAGGGCACATGGAAATTCCCTGGCACACCTTAGCCTTGAAGGCTGCAGCAAGATTACTGATGAAAGCCTCTTTGCCATTTCTGAGAGCTGCAGCCAGCTTGTGGAGCTTGATCTTTCAAATTGCATGGTTAGTGACTATGGTGTTGCGGTATTGGCATCGGCAACACAGCTCAAACTACGTATCCTTTCACTGTCAGGCTGTTTGAAGGTCACCCAGAAGAGTGTTCCTTTCTTGGGCAGCATGTCTGCATCTTTGGAGGGCCTCAATCTCCAGTCCAATTTTATTGGCAACCACAACATTGCGTCGCTGGAGAAGCAGCTCTGGTGGTGCGACATCCTTGCGTAGAAGAACAAGAGTGCGATAGTTTCTGGAGATGCCAGGTCATCCATCTCCAGATGCAAATATACGACCATAGTGGTAGTACTTCAGTCAAGCTTCATAGCAGTTGGGTTTTTTGGCTCCTGTTGAAGTCATGGTGGGCTTCCTTTATCGTAGGGCCGGTTGTTTTTTAGGGGTCATTTTAGCCATGCGCTCGTTTTTTGCAGGCATCATCTTGGAAGGTGTCTGTTCTTTGAGCCATCGGTTGCCATCATTGTGGCGCCTTGTCCCTCTATCCCAACCTAGGTCCTTGTGATTATAGTCATACACCATGCTGTTTTTTCCTTAAAGTCATGTTTGGAGCTCAAATATCGTAAGTGTCTTCTTTTCCGGTACTTCTGGTTAGAGTTGCAGACATCGGCATTGTTGGGTTTATAGCAAGTCTGTCAGCATCACCTGTGGTGTACATGCTTAACTTCGCTCCAGTTCTTCAATGCCTAGGTGCTTGCATTCTCTTCCAGTGTGTATGGTTGTTCCAGTTCCTTTTGAGGTCTACCTATCGTCTGAATTGTGTGTATGTGTTGTGTGTCATGGTTGGTTGTATTTTTACAGTGTAAAGAGCTGCCTGATGTTCTTGGGGATCTGGCCTTTGCAAGGTGGATGCTAGAGGGCCTTGCCATGACAACCTTGTGGTTGTTTTTTTCTCCAGATCCCTAGTTTTGCAGGCAGATGGTTGAGTACTGTAATCTTTGCAACCTCCAGAATAAAATGAAAAAAAATGCGTTCTCTTGCAAGCTATTATTTGTAATCATATTATCATACTCTTTTTGTGCTTTCTAGTTTCTAAGAATGCAAGATTGTCCAGAATATATCAAGTTGCAGCTGTCACAAAATGTAATACTGAGCAAAAGCTGTCACAAAATGTAAAGAGTTCATAAGCCTGGACGATGATGGCCAAAGCTGCCAATTGAGATCATAGATCTTGCCGTCATGCCTGCCTTCTTAAATTTCAGGGTTTTGGCCCTGCGAGACCTGATATAGGTTTTTTTGAATGGTGCCTAACAGAATCAGTATATCACAAAATTTTATACCTGCGGGATTAGATATGCCACTGCCTGGGTGGCTGCCTGACTCTGGTTGGTTCTTTGCTGAACTCGGCACAGCAAGGTTTGAATTTTGCCATGTTTTGGCTCTTCCTAGTGGACAAGCTTTATACCCTTTGAAATCGAGATTGTTTTTTTTCATGGTTCTGAACAGATAACATAGCAAGACGGGAAGTTTAATGCCTGGAGCACATAGGAGCTCTGAATCTAACCCTCTAGGTAAGGCACGCATTACTATATGAAATAAAGGAGTTTATCTTATTGCACAAAGACAGTGGAGCCATTAACATACCAGTGAGGCTCCATTCTCGGCGAGGCGTGCCTGGAACCAATGAGAAGAGTACGACCTGTTTGTTTCAGATTAAATTAAATTAAATTAAATGAGATTAAATGAAAACTTATTATTTTTGAATAAGCAAAATTATGTAATACTTTGTAGTCATTTTTCTAGGGTTTTAAATGCTTCTTATTAGAGTTCGTAAAAAAATAGTACAATTTTTTGAACTCTTTAAGTCATCTTTCAAGGAGTCACGACTTTTTCATATTAAAGTTTTCGGCAACTTTCAGCTCAAAACAAACAAGGCCTATGTCATTGATCATTTCTAGCAACCTCGCATGCGGTTGACCTGAAGATACATCATTTAGCAGTCTTTATGTCGGTCTCTAGATTTAAGAGTTTTTATGTCAGTCTCTAGATTTGAAAACTCTTTATACGATCTCAATATCTTTTGAGCATAAAGATTCTGTTAGAGAGGATAGAAACATAGCGAACAAATAATGATTTAGAGAAGAGATATAGAGAATGGAATATAGAGATTCTGCTGGCGATGTTTCTAGTGAGAGGAGGCTAGAAGGGAGGATGTCAGGCATTGACCAAACTCTCCACTACCGTTGCTTGAGCTCCATCTTCAACCCCGAGAGAGCTGACTCCTTCGTCGGGCATGAGAGCCGGTGCGCTCTAGGAGGAGTGAATGAGTGATTGCATTGGTTCTATAAACCAGCTCGACACGACGAGAAATTAATTGTTGTCATTCTCAACCCAAAGACAGGAACAACTCGAGCGCCTCTCCTCCTTCGACGTCTCATCAAGGCGCCACGGCCACTACAACCTTCCTCCGTAGTCTGACGATCCCGGCTAGGACTAACGGTGGCGCTGTTGGCCTGAATCTAACTTGGACCAAGCCTCAATAGATGAGGAGGACAATGGAGGCGGTATAAGAGTAGCCGGCGCGTGCATGCCCGTGCTGCCATATTGTAAGTAGAGTGGTAATTGTAGCGTAGGACAATTCTTGTAGCCTTGACAAAGTGTTTGCCATGAAGCATATGTAGCAGGTTCGCTATGACACTATTGTGGTCAATCTTAGCGAGCCAAATCTAGCGACAACTGCTGAAAATGTTCTTAGTTTACGCAGACAAGCAATGCTTTTTTTTCGTTAATAAGCTGGAATAGCGCTAGAGCAGGCAAAACTCAAAAGGGAAGCCTCCCTTCCACTCAAACCTTCATTCCTGTCTATCAAGTTTGGCTGTCTGATTCTTCCTCCTTTCGTCCCAGGTGACTTTAGCTCAAGTTCATCCTCTCTAAAATGATATGATTCCATCCCTTTCTTGCCCCCCTTGGCTTGCACACGCACGCACTGGTTCATGCACTTGACCCTTGATTCGGCCCCTAATCTTACGTCACACGTGTGACGAAATTACCTGTCTTTTCTTTGAGCAAAGGCCGATGCTTGTTCTGCATTATTTCCAGGATTGACCCTTCTTTTGGTGGGGGAGGAATGGAGAGAGCCAGGTTCATCTGAACTTTGGGCTAGTCAAGATAAAAATAGGCAACACGGCACGAAGCCACGAATGGTTGCAGCGCAGATCAGGGTCTTGTCTTGCAGCGGTGACGCGTTGTTTAAAGCAAAGATGCTTGGATGGTGTCGTAGTGCCATGGGCCATAGAGAACCGGAGCTGTTGCGTGATAATTAGCCACTAATTTGATTATAGCAGTTAACGCGTGACTTTCTGTCTGGTCATTATCCCTTAATGTACAAAGAGAACGAGATACCACCTAAAAATTGGATTTTACTGTGTTTGGTTTAGGATCCTAAGTAATCCTGTCGAATTGTGGTTATGACAAAGGAATGACCAATTTTTTGGCAAAAAAATATGTTTGATTAAAGCCATTGTTTAGTAAGCTGTGTATGATTATTGTTTGGATGGGCCAAACAAGGTAACCGAAATTTGAAAATAAAATTTTAATTTAAAAAAATTGAAATTGTGAATTCTAACTGTAAAGAAAATAAAAAATCCGGCATGTAATTTATATTAACACAAAAATATTGTTTACGTAATTTAAAGCATAGATGAAATAAATATGAAAAAGTGACATTCAAACAGAAAAGTTCAAAGAAATCGGTCCCATTCGGAATTGAACCATGGGCCACTAAATTTGAACAACGGCACACTACCACTGCGCCAAACAGCAAGTTATGTCAGACATGGAAGCTTGCCTACCAACTCGTGGGCGGAGGAAAAGGGTGCGGATTGCGAAGGGAGTTTTAGGGGACGATGATGTCTAACTAATTTTTACGACGATTAAGTCACATATCAGGCCCCAAACGAAGCCGAGTGCCGAGGCTTTGCTAGTAGACAAGCAGAGGCACCTATGATGAACAGCTACAAGCGTGGCTTATGGTTGACGGAGGCGAGAGACAGGTTTTTGCCTCCGCAAGGGCCCCCATAATGGACGCATAGGGCGTGATTAGTTTCCTAACTAAGACCTGATCAAGCCTATGTGATGCACACGACACACATTTGGTTGCTTGTGCGCCGATCGAAGCCAAGGACCCCACTTGGAAGTTCACCGTTGTGGTTTGGCCTAGGTGACACACCAGTTGTTGTTGTTTCTATTGAGCAAGACCTACATGGGTGCATCAGGAGCGCCTCGAGGTGCATGTGAGCCGATCGCGATGCCAGTGTTGATGGCGGCGATGACTACAAGGAGCTCCATGGAGGCCTGATCGGACGGTTGTGAGCTTAAGGGAGGCTCCATCCATCGGTAGCAGTGACCTCGGTAGAGGTTGAATTTGGCAACCACAAGCTCGGTGGAGGCTAGATTTGGCACCGACGAGCTCGAAGGAGGCCAAATCTGTGGGCCGAGGAAGGTCAGATCCAACACCAACATGCTTAGATAGAGGTTAGGTCCATGGGATACGAAGTCGAGGAAGGCTAGATCCAACACCAGTGAGCTCGGTGGAGGCTGGATCAGTGGGAGACAAAGCCAAGAAATGCTGGATCTGGGTTGGCAAGCTCGTTGGAGACGACGAGGATGGCGACACTTGGGTTGTGCATGTAAACAACCCAAATATTTATCTAAGGCGGCCTGGTGGAACTCATGCAGATAAGTCAAACAAAGAGCCCTGCACGAACTTGGTCGGGCTCTGCTAAGCCTGCATGTTGTGAGATGGCCTGGCCAGATGGATCCAGTAACAAAATCACACTCATAGATTCTCTCTTTCGCCCTGGTTCTCACTGTAAAGGCAGAGGTGTTCCTGTAATTTTATTCTATTTTATTTTTGAGCCCTACTATAAATATAAGGTCAAGGTAGCCATTGAGGGTATGGTGCTAGTTACTATATCTTTCATCCCATATGCAAGGAATGCAAGCTCAGTGTTCCCATATCCAATGGGCCTGGTTGCCAAGCACTAACAACCAAACACAGGATCGGATCTACAGTATAAGGACCGGTGTCATGCGACACCGGTGACTTTCGGACAATGTTGCATTGATACGGGGATACGGATACGGATACACGATACGGCGATACCGCAATAAGGCAATTTCGCCAAAACTAGGATACGGGGATACGTTTATATATATATAATTTTTATATTTTTATATATGTAAATATACAAAATGCAGAAAATAAAAGAGGTAGTTACAAAGGGGATATAATGTTAGTTTGCTACCTGATAAATGTTGAATTGTTGTGTCCTAAACCATGGTATGAACAATTGATCATTGCACTCATGCACCGTGTCGTGCAGCATCTACTCTCTAATCTCCATGTCCATGAACAAATCTGTACATATTACAAACTAACATAGTAGTAATAAAATGAGATAGTTTAAGAGTCTCTAGAGACTAGACATTTCATATTTGGATATCAAATCAATAATAACTAATAAGCTACATAGCCGACAGCCCGAGACAATTCACAAAGACACGGACAAATAATAATTTAAGTTCACAAACATTACATAACAAAGAGAGAGGTAAATAGGTAATGTCTCATCTCTCAGTCTCATAGGCCACACAAAGTCACAAACAGCACAAGTCCACAACATAAAATTAAATGCATAAAGACAATTAGATGTAGCTTTCATGTGGCACCGAAGGTCCTGCACCACTAGGGTCGAGATCTAGTTCAACCATATCATTCAGAATTGCCTCCAATTCAGGAACATCAAGTGATAGATTCGCTTCTTGAAGAAAATCAGCACCACCCTCAAACACTTCATGGCTATCTCCCCCAACATCCCACATTCTTGTTGGACCACTTGAATATTCCTCAGATTTTTTTGAAAGGAGACGCAAGTTTTGATGCACAAACACTAAATCCT
Source organism: Raddia distichophylla (assembly GCA_005191435.1). Classification (NCBI taxonomy): domain Eukaryota; kingdom Viridiplantae; phylum Streptophyta; class Magnoliopsida; order Poales; family Poaceae; genus Raddia; species Raddia distichophylla. The sequence goes on along the minus strand of SPJY01028224.1, from coordinate 678,489 downwards.
CCGCACGTTTAGGTTTCAGCCTACAACAAAGCAATTGCAAACAATTATTTACATTTCAAGAACATTTATGCATTATGAATAGTAAAGAACTAGAGATGAAATATTACTTGTTTCTCATTGAACTATGAATCAAACCATAAGTGCTCCAGTTCCTTTCAGCACAAGATGAAGCAGGCTGTCCAAGTAACTTCAATGCCAAGGTCTTCAACTCTGGAGCACTGTTACCATGAATACCCCACCATTGCTTTGGCTCTAGATGGGCTCTATCCTTAATGGAATCAAATGAACTAAAACCAGAGCCCATTAGAGAGAAATCAGCAAATTGTTTCTTAATTTTGATCAACTCTTCATTAAAATGGCCAAACATTTTTCGGAAGCACTTGTTCCTCTCATCTGAAATCTTCATATCATTATGGGGAGCTGCTCGATCAGGAATCTCTGTAAGCCAAGCTTCAGAGTAGTACCTATTTAACATTATAAACCAAAATCAACAACACATCACATAGTAATATAGCAGTATAGCACAAGATCAGAAATAAGCAATAGAAAATTACCTAGGATTTAGGGAGTGAGCCAAGCAATGTAATGGAGTATTGCTCTTTGTCCATCGGGCGATTAGGATCTCATGCATAAGTGCATAGAAGCAAGAAAAGTGATGCAATTCTTTCCCTTCATGGCGATAAATTACTTTCTTCACCTTCTCTATCATAATATCCCATATTTTATAGATCAAATGTAGGCATGGCTTGTCGGTATCAGCTGCACGTATCATAGAGTAGATAGGCTCTGTGAAACCAAGAATGTAGACAACTTTGTCCCACCACATATCATTTAGAATTTTTTCCTTCACCAGTTGTGCATCTTCTTGATTGTCCTCCCTATACTCTTGCCACTTATAACTCACAACCATCAAAGTTAGATATTCTTTAATGGCACGAAATCTTTTCAACAAAATCACAGTTGATGCAAACCTATATATATAACAAATGCAAGTTAAGTAAATTAGATGCAAACAGCAAACCTTGCAAACTAAAAATTATACTTGCTATTTTGCTAAATTAGATGCAAACCTTGTATCGGCTACGACTAGAAATTTAAGCTTGCTAAATGAATTGAACATAAATAGCCTCTGTGAGTGATTCATGATAATTTTTTTTATGAACAAAGCATCATTTGAAACCTTAGTTATCTATTTTAACCCTTCAAAAGCTTCACCATCTGTGCTCTTTGCAGCACATATGTTCTTCAAAGCAAGGTTCAAAGTATGAACCACACACAGGGTCCAAAAAATATGAACCCACTTATACTTAATTATCCCACCCGCTGCCTTGCAATTGGCTGCATTATCAGTTATCACTTGCACCACATTTTTTTTGCCCAATGCTATTAATAACAGCTTCCATCTGATCAGCAATGTACTCCTTTTTCTTGATTTCACCTTCTGTGTTTATTGCTCTAAGAAAAATTGGGCCATCTTCTGTGACAGCCAGAAAGTTCAAGAGAGGACGCCTTTATGCATCGGACCACCGATCAAACACAACACTTACACCTTTTGAGCTCCATGTTATTTTGATGGGCTGCAACATCCTCTCAACATGGGTTCTTTCTTAGGTAAGAAGAGTTGTCCTTAACTTGTTGTAGTTTGGAGGAACATAATCACCAATGTTGTTGTTGGCAGCAAAAGAGAAGGCCTTCCTAAAGAATGGGTTTCTTGCAACATTGAATGGTAGACCTATAGACAAAGTGATAAACAATCACAATTTACAAGTAAAGTAAATGCAATGCAACTTGCAAATATAGTAACAGTAGTAACTAGTAATTTGATGATACCTGCAGTGTAGAACATCCTAGCAACCATGCAATCAAGTTTTGCTCGAGTATCTTGATTGAAACTTGCTTCAATAGCGGACTTTCTTTTCTTTGAGCCCACACCATCTTGTGGCAATGGAATGTCTCTAGGCAAGCTCCTAGTAGCGACCTCCTCGGCTATACGTATTTCTTGTCTAAGTTGTTCAAACACCGGAACCGAGACCTTTTGACAAGCACTAATGCCTAAGCCACTGATCCTTAGCAAGTGTGCTTTGATTCTTGAATAACTACCGCTATAGTTACGATTGCAATGTCTACACCTAAACTTTGCATTTCCCCTGTTCCTTTTCCGGTCTTCTCTAGCAACTCAACATAGCGCCACAAGGGCTTCTTCTCGTCGTCAATTGGTGTAATGACCCGGGCATTGGCTAACAAATTTGTTGTTGAAGACGATCCTCCCGATGTTGCAATTGGTGTTGAACCAACAGAGGGGGTAGAACTCCCTATCCCTGAACCGATTTCCATTTTCTAAAAAATACAAGAGAGGGAGGGAGGCAGGGAGCAATACTATGTATGAGTAGTGAGCACACAGCGACAGCACACAGCGGAGTACTTGAGCAATGAGTAGAGACTAAGACTAGACAGTACTAGAGAGGGAGAGCGGGAGAGGGAGAGGGAGAGCGGGAGAGGGAGACGGCCACCTGAATCTGCTGCGATGACGGGCGACGGCGTCCTGCCGTCCTGGGCGACGGGCATCCTGGGAGACGGCGTCCTGGGCGACGGGCGTGCTTTGCTGCTGCGGGTTGGTGGCTGCAGCGGCGGCGGGTTGGCAGCGGCGGGGCGGCGGTGGGGTCCTAGGCGACGGGCGTGCTTTGTTGCTGCGGGTTGGCGGCGGCGGCGGGTTGGCGGCGGCGGGGGGCGGCTAGGGTAAAGGACTAAAGGGAGCAGCTCCAGGGCGCGGGGTGGGCGCGGGCTAACGGGGGCCAGAAAATGGGACGAGGAGTATCCCACCCGTGTCCACAGGTATCCTGCTCGTATCCCGCTTTTTTTATTTATTTGAAAATCACTAAATTGTCCGATACGCCCCGGATACGTATCCGCATCCGATACGTGTCCAGATACGGGTACGCAGGTTTTGACACGTATCCAGGTATCCTAGTCCCTATCCCTAACATGAATACATGGTGGGTTTAGTTATTGATAAAAGCGGGCTGCAAGGAACGAAACTTAATGTTGATTTCAGCATGGGAGTCTGATTGGTTACGGGGGGGTCTGTAGGATCTGCACTACCCTGAGTCGCCGCGGTTCCACACGGCCTTTCCGTCGCTCGGGGATCCTGCCTGTTCCACACGCTGCGCTGCCGCTCCGACGTGCGCCGCCCACCGTTGCTCTGGATCTGGTGACATTGGCCGTGGCACGGGCGCACGGCCCTCCATGGCGTACGACGCGGCAATCACTCCCCGCCGCGGCTTCCTATGCACACGAAGAAGAAACAGACATGTGAGTTGCCACCACCAATTCACGGGATCAACACCCAGACCACCCAAATTCGAAAGACCCGAGACTTGGTGCGATGACCCGACTGATGAGGTGTTGTATGGTTTAGGGGTTGACCTGAGGAGAGATGGCAGAAAGAGCTGTCCCCTCGGAGGGGGCAACGGCGAAGGCGCCGCCGCCGTCCGAGCAAGCGGATCACGTAGCGGTCGCGGAACTCCCGTAGCTCCAGCTTTCGGCTGCAGGCTCTGGGGGAGAGGGGCCCGCCGGTGCTCGCGTCCGCTGCGACGTCCACGGATGAAGGTGTCGACACTCGACAGAGGCGTGGTTCTCGGCGGCATCCGTTCGGGAGAGGCGTCGTCGGGGTCGCGGCTCGGAGAAGAGCAGGCGACGCGGCTGCAGTTAATGGCGTGGGGGTAATTGCCCACGAGTGAGCAATTGAACGCACAATGCTCCGGATTCCCGGCCGCGAAGGAGCGGGAGGGCGAGCGCGGTGGAGGAGGCAGAGGTGGGGCGGCGGCGCCGGGGTGGAGAGGGGGGAGCTGCGGTTGCTAAATGGTGCGTGCGGTAGCGGGCGCGGGCGGGACGCGGGAAGAACTCGTGCATTATAGGAGCAGAGCAGAGATGTGATGGCATGGCCTTACTTTTCATACGGCATCGTGCGGTGTCTTACAAACAAAATCACATATTTGCAGTGTCCACCGAGACTAAACCACGCTTTTTTTCGGTGTCTTCTAGACAGAAAAAACCCCTGCCGATATGTGCAATTCGCTGCATTACACCCTCACTAAGTTGTTAGGTGGAGCGATTTGGGTGGGATTTGGAGAGGGAT
>SPJY01028224.1:579338-670534 GCA_005191435.1 Raddia distichophylla | reverse complement strand
GGAGGGTTGGGCACGTTCGTCGCGAAAAACTCCACCATGATTTCGGCCGCCAGAACTGGTGCATTAATTGCACCCAGGGACTCAGTTTGCCTCAATTTTGCAGCATTGACGGAACGGTCTGACAAACCCCAAACATGAGTCTTTCGTGCAACGTGGAGGGTTGGGCACGTTCGTCGCGAAAAACTCCACCGTGATTTCGGCCTCCAGAACTGTTGCATTAATTGCACCCCAGGGACTCGGTTTGCTTCAATTTGGAGCATTGACGGAACGGTCTGAAAAACCGCATACATGAGTCTTTCGTGCAACGAGGAGGGTTGGGCACGTTCGTCGCGAAAAACTCCACCGTGATTTCGGCCTCCAGAACTGTTGCATTAATTGCACCCCAGGGACTCGGTTTGCTTCAATTTGGAGCATTGACGGAACGGTCTGAAAAACCGCATACATGAGTCTTTCGTGCAACGAGGTGGGTTGGGCACGTTCGTCGCGAAAAACTCCACCGTGATTTCTGCCGCCAGAACTGGGGCATTAATTGCACCCCAAGGACTCGGTTTGCTTCTATTATCGAGCACTGACGGAACCGTCTGTAACTCCCAAAAAATATGTCTTACATGGAGCGATGAGGATTGGGCACGTTCGTCGCGAGAAACTCCACCGTGATTTCGGCCGCCAGAACTAGCGCATTAATTGCGCCCTAGGGACTCGGTTTGCTTCAATTTGCGAGCACTGACGGAACGGTCTGTAGCTGCCCAAACATATATCTTACGTGGCACGATAAGGATTGGGCACGTTCGTCGCGAAAAACTCCACCATGATTTCGGCCGCCAGAACTGGTGCATTAATTGCACCCAGGGACTCAGTTTGCCTCAATTTTGCAGCATTGACGGAACGGTCTGACAAACCCCAAACATGAGTCTTTCGTGCAACGAGGAGGGTTGGGCACGTTCGTCGCGAAAAACTCCACCGTGATTTCGGCGGCTAGAATAGGTGCATTAATTGCACCCCAGGGACTCGCTTTGCTTTAATTTTCGAGCACTCACGGAACGGTCTGCAACTCCCCAAAAATATGCCTTTCATGGAGCGATGAGGATTGGGTACGTTCGTCGCAAGAAACACCACCGTGATTTCGGCCGCCTGAACTGGGGCATTATTGCACCCCGGGGACCCGGTTTGCTTCCATTTTCGGGCAGTGACGGAACGGTCTGAAACTCCTCAAACATAAGTTTTACGTGGAACAATGAGGATTGGGCACGTTCGTCGCGAAGAACTCCACCGTGATTTCGGCCGCCAGAACTGGCGCATTAATTGAGCCCAAGGGACTCGGTTTGCTTCAATTTTCGAGCAGTGTCAGAACGGTCTGAAACTCCCCAAACCTGTCTTATGTGGAACGATGAGGATTGGGCCCGATCGTCTCGAAAAACTCCAACGTGATTTCGTCCGCCAGAACTGGGGCATTAATTGCGCCCCGGGGACTCGGTTTGCTTCAATTTTCGAGCAGTGACGGAACGGTCTAAAAAACCCCAAACATTAGTCTTTCATGCAACGTGGAGGATTGTGCACGTTAGTCACGAAAAACTTCACCATGATTTCGGCCGCCAGAACTGGTGCATTATTTGCACCCAGGGACTCGGTTCGCTTCAATTTTCGAGCACTGACGGAACGGTCTGTAACTCCTTAAACATATGTCTTACGTGGAACGATGTGGATTGTGCACATTCGTCGCGAGAAACTCCACCGTGATTTCGGCCGCCTGAACTGGTGCATTAATTGCACCCTTGGGACTCGGTTTGCTTCAATTTTCGAGCAGTGACAGAACGGTCTGAAACACCCCAAACGTATGTCCTACGTGGCACGATAAGGATTTGGCACGTTCGTCTCAAAAAACTCCAACGTGATTTCGGCCGCCAGAACTGGGGCATTAATTGCGCCCCAGGGACATGGTTTGCACAATTTTCGAGCAGTGACGGATCGGTCTGAATAACTGCAAACATTAGTCTTTCGTGGAACGTGGAGGATTGTGCATATTCGTCACGAAAGACTCCACCGTGATTTCGGCCGTCAGAACTGGTGCGTTAATTGCGCCCCAGGAACTCGGTTTGTTTCAATTTTTGAGCAGCGACGGAACGGTCTCAAACTCCCCAAACATGAGACTTTTGTGCAATGAGGAGGATTGGGCACGTTCGTCACGAAAAACTCACCGTGATTTTGGCCGCCGGAACTGGCGCATTAATTGCATCCTTGGGACTCAGTTTGCTTCAATTTTCGAGCACTGATGGAACGGTCTAAGAAACCCCAAACATGAGTCTTTCGTGCAACGTGGAGGATTGTGCACGTTCGTCACGAAAAACACCACCATGATTTCGGCCGCCAGAACTGGTGCATTAGTTGCACCCAGGGACTTGGTTTGCTTCAATTTTCGAGCACTGACGGAACGGTCTGTAACTCCCCAAACATATGTCTTACGTGGAACGATGAGGATTGGGCACGTTCCTCGCGAAAAACACCACCGTGATTTCGGTCGCCAGAACTGGTGCATTAATTACACCCCAGGGACTCTGTTTGCTTCAATTTTTGAGCATTGACGGAACGGTCTGAAAAACCCTAAACATGATACTTTCGTGCAACGAGGAGGGTTGGGCACGTTCGTCGCGAAAAAGTCCCCCGTGATTTCGGCGGTCAGAACTGTTGCGTTAATTGCACCCCAGGGACTCAGTTTGCTTCAATTTTCGAGCACTGACGGAACGGTCTGTAACTCCCCAAAAATATGTATTACATGGAACGATGCGGATTGGGTACGTTCGTCGCGAGAAACTCCACCTTGATTTCGGCCGCCTGAACTGGTGTATTAATTGCACCCCAGGGACTCGGTTAGCTTCAATTTTCGAGCAGTGACAGAACGTTCTGAAACTCCCCAAACATATGTCTACGTTGAGCAACCACCGGGTTTCGAAGACACAAAATATCCAAATCATGTCTATAAACTCAACAAGGCGCTCTATGGGTTGAAACAAGCACCACGTGCAAGGTATGAGTGCCTGAAGGATTTTTTGGTGAGAAAAAGTTTTGAAATGGGTAAATCTGATCCTACACTATTTACTAAGCTAGTAGATGGTGATATATTTGTTTGTCAAGTTTACGTTGATGATATCATATTTGGATCTACTAATGAGTGTTTTTGCGAGGAGTTTAGTTGTTTAATGACTAAACGCGTTGAGATGTCAATGATGGGAGAGTTGAAGTTCTTCCTAGGACTACAAGTGAAACAAATGAAGGAAGGAACTTTTATTAGCCAATCAAAGTACGTGAAGGATATGCTTAAGAAGTTTGAAATGGGCGATGTCAAACCAATCAAGACTCCTATGCCAACAAATCGTTCTATCATTGGCTCGCTCCTTTATCTTTGCGCATCTAGGCCTGATATTATGCTTAGTATGTGCATGTGTGCAAGATTTCAAGCTGCACCCAAGGATTGTCACTTAGTGCAGCCAACAAAATCTTGAGATATTTGATACACACTCCCAACTTTGGCCTTTGGTATCCTAGAGGGTCGAACTTTGACATAATCGGCTATTCGGATGCGGATTATGCCGGTTGTAAAGTAGATAGGAAGAGTACCTCCTGTACTTGCCAATTCCTTGGAAGGTCGCTCGTTTCGTGGGCGTCCAAGAAACAACACTCCGTAGCCTATCCACAGCTGAAGCTGAATATATTGCCGTAGGACATTGTTGTGCCCAACTACTTTGGATGAGGCAAACCCTGAGAGATTATGGCCTTAACCTCAACCACATCCCACTTTTGTGTGACAATGAGAGTGCCATAAAAATAGCCAACAATTCTATTCAACACTCCCGAACCAAACATATCGATATTCGTCACCACTTTTTAAGAGACCATTCAACTAAAGGTGATATCGATATTACCCATGTGAGAACTGAAAACCAACTTACCGATATTTTCACCAAACCCCTTGATGAGAGAAAATTCTGTGAGTTGCGAAGTGAATTGAATATCCTTGACACTCGAAATGTTGCTTGACCTATTGCACACATTGTTTGGTGATTGAAAATGTTTTATTTATCCTGTCATCAATTTTACTATAGCTATATAGGCTTATATATAAGATAAATTGATTGATTTGGCTCTTCGGATATCCATATCCTATTTATTGATGGATGACCTTAGTTTGATCGATTGATATGCTTACGGGTCATTCTTGGGTAAATTGAATTCTTATAACTCCCCTCTATCCTCCCGAAGCTATCTTATCTATTCTCAAGGAGTCTGGAGTCCAAAACTTTCAAATCCAGCAAGAGGGGGATCGGATGTTCTGCTCGGCATCGGAACTTCCGATGTGATCCAGCGTGGGGTCCGTCGGGTGTTTCGACCGGCGTCGGAACTTCCGATGCAATCCAGCGAGTGGTCCGTCGGATCTTCCGTCGGAACTTCCATCAGATGTTCCGACGGCGCCCAGTTTTGCCACCTATTTATCTTTAACCGCGTGGGTCCCTGTTCTTTTACCCACGGGTTTTAACCCTAAAGCTTTTACCTCCCCTTCTCTCCCCTCTTGGGCGACGACGGCACAGGGAGCTCCGATGGCGGCGGACTGTATGGCGTCGGATATTGCGATCTGAGCGCCTCTCCACTGCCTCCACCTCCTCCTTGCTCGTCTCCCTCCTCCTTCATTGAAGGTAAAAGCCCCAAATCTTGAAATCTTCAAAAACGTGCAATGTGCGTCGTTTTGATTCGAATTCGAGGCTAAATATGCTTCTATCTTGTTCATGGAAGTATTCCCCACCTGTTGATGCCTCGGATTTGTCGTTTTGATGCGAGTTTTGACAAACCCTATTTCGGGCAGGTGTTGTACCGCGTCAGATGTTCCGACCCCGGTCGGATGTTCTGACCCGGATGGTTTTGAGCACTCGTTTTCAATTCTTTGATTCCATCATATATTTTTATTGCAGATGTCTTCTTCTAAGCGACAACAAACCTCAAGTTTGATTGTCGGTCCTCCTTCAACCGAGCCCAATGAGGATCCATCTATCTATCATGAGAGGTTGGCACAATGGAAGCGAGCAAACGTCCGTGATCCTATTGGTCCTTTGATAATCAAGAAAACGACAAGTACCTTCGCCCATAATGTCACTCCCAAGGTCCCCGGCTATTATGTCGCGGATGTCAAGGAGATCTAGTACCACAGGGTTGGGGATCCTTTGAAGTATGAGAAAGAAGAAGGGACTGATGAAAGATTCTGGAACTTCTTTCATCAAGATTTTTATGATGTTGCTTTTTTGAAGAAGAAGAGTCCAGTCATGCGCATGCAATTCATTGATTGGGAAGGCATGGCGTTGACAGTCAATCCAGTCATCAATGAGATCATTTCTGCTTGTGACACCTAAGGGAAGCCCTGGTCCTGGCCGCCCTGCAGAAGAGGTATTGCAGTCGTGCCCTCAGGTAGCTCGGGCATGGGGTTGCGGCCAGCGTAGAAGTCTTCCATCTAGCGGGCTCACGTGCGACAATTGCGCAGGTCGTGGCCGGGGCGCTGGTGGAGGCGGCAGAAGAGACTGAGGTCATGGAACGTGTCCTCACCTCTGTTCTGCTGCTGCTGTGGGAGGGGGGCCGGCCCTGGGGACGCCCCTGACCGCCGCGCGGCCTGCCTCCAGCCTGCAGCGGTCGCTGCTGTGGCGGGCGCTGCTGCGGCGGGCGTTGTGGCGGCGGGCGCACCGGCAGGGGACGCTGTGGCGGCGGGCTTTCGGGCCGATCGGGCTCGACCGCCGCGACGAACTTGGCGGGCTGCTCCGGCCGCTTCTTCTTCTTCTTTGCCTCGGCCTTGCCCGGGCCGTTGCAGACCTTGGCCTTTTTCTTGGCGCGGCCCCTTTTGCGCTCAACCGCCTGAGAGGCGTTGACGTAGAGGGCCGCGGTGCGGAAAAGCTCACTCGCGGTGTTGACCGGGTGAAGCTCGAGGTCCTCGGTGTAGTGCCGGTCCCTCACGCCATCCTTGAAGGCCTCGATGATGGCCTCATCTGAGATGCTGGGAATCGTGTTGCGGCTCTGACGAACCGGCACCACGAGCTTGAGGTCCTGGAAACTTTCGTCGTCTCGCTGCACCACGAGCTTGAGGTCCTGGGGGCGCCCGGAACGGGCGTGACACCCCTGGAAGCTCGTGCGGAGGGCATCCTGCAGCTGAGACCAGCTACGGATAGAACCAGGCCGCTGGTTGAACAGCCAGGTCCGGGCCATGCCCTCAAGCACTGTGGGGAAGTAGTTGACCATGACAGCCTCGTCTCCCCCCATAGCTCGGACGGTGGTGGTATAGATAGAGAGAAACTCCTCAAGATTCTTGCTCCCGTCGAACTTCTCGATTGGCCCGGGTTTGAACCTCGGCGGCCATGGCGCTTCGCGGAGAGCGTGGGAGAAGGCTGGACATCCCGGCGCTGTCTACGGGGGACAGGCGTCCGGACGTGGGCCTAGGCGGGAAAACACTCCGCTTGGGGCACGTGACGAACCTCCTGTGGAGGAGGCCGTCAGAGTCTGGCGTGAGTGACTATGGCGACGGCGGGAACGCTCTTGAGCGCCGTCCTGGCCGATGCGGTTTTGAGTGCCGCGGCGGTCGGCCTCGTTCCCGTGCCAGATGTCCGGGCGGCCGCCACCATTCTGCTGCTCATGCTGATCGATGCCGCAGGTGATGACGCCGACGCCCTCGGCAATGGCCGGACACAGGTCCGCCATGGTGAAGCCACGGGGTCCTTCTCCAGGTCGCGGACGACCGTGGTGATGGCGCGCGCCCTCTGTTGGCTGCGCAGGAGCGGGTTCATCATTTTCTTGACGAGGGGATCGACTAGCTTGCGGACCGGTGGGGTGCGCTGGTGATGGTCCTCCTCGCAGATTCCCTCCATGACGTGATGGACTGCCTCATCGAAGTAAGCCCCGGCTGCAGCGCGGCGGCGCAGCTGCTCTTGGGCCTCCTCATGGACCGCGGCTGGGAAGACGCAGCGGGACGTGCACGAAGTTGGGGAAAACGTCCCTGTGTTGCCAGCGAAGGTAGTGGAGTCACCAAGCAGCTCGAACTCCATGGGAGTCTCGCTGACATGGGTGACGGAGGGGTCCAACTCGGGGAGCGACTCCTCGAGGCGAAAGTCTACTCCTGGAGCGAGAGAGGTATCAACATCCATCTCGTCAGCCCCGGCTTCGGCGAGGTACTCCTCCCGCCAGCCGTCGTACGATGGGACCAAATCGTCCAGATCATCGCACTCATCAAACTCGAGGTCCAAGACCTCGTCGCTGCTCGGTGCCTCAGCCATGTCCGAGGGAACGGAGTGCCGAGGGCTAGTCATGTCAGGCCACACGGTGGGCGCCAGCTGTCGGTGTCTGGGAATCGCGCTCCTGAAGAGCAGCGGGTCCACAGACCGGTAGACGAATTTGTAGTTGGTGTGAGGCCCAACGACAACCCTTCCCAGCAGCCCGGGTGGCGGCCGAGCCTGTGGAGGCTCAGGCCGTGCGGTCTTCCCGGACTAAGCCTGGTGCGACTTGGCAATCCAGGTACAGGTCCCTTGTACGGTGAAGGAAGAGCAAGAAAGGGGGAAGAGGAAGGGAGAAAAGGAATACAAACCACGAAGACACGAGTGACTTACCCTGGTTCTAGCCCCCACTGCCGGGTAAAAGCTCTACTCCAGCCTTGTTGATTATATGGTGGGAAACAGTACAAGAGGTGCCGAGACCGGGCTTGGAGGCACCGATCCTGAGCTTACAGAGGTGGCGACTAAGGACTACAGCTACTGCTAAGGAAACTTCGGAAACGTGTGTGGCTTCAGTGATTGCGCGGTGGAATCGCCTGAGACTGCTTGACCCCGAACGGATCTAGGGCCTTTCCTTTTATAGGCGCGGCGGGTCGCCCGGAGCTGGTGCGGCGGGCCCCACGCCGGTCTTTGCTTTGGTGGCGATGTTCTTGTCTCGTTCCGGGGCTCTGTCTGGTCTCGAGCCTGCAGGGAGAAGCTGTTCAGGTTAGTACTGGTCACGTATTTGTCTTGGGGTGCCGATACGGGGAGAAAACTTTCTTTAGGGAGAAAGCACTTTCCCTTTATCCCCGATACGGTATTGATTGGACCGTACCAGCCTCGTGCCGCCCGTTGGGGGCATCACGTAGCGTAACAACCGTTCGCTGCCTGCCAAGGAGGGCAAACGACGAAACGAGCTGCCCACGTGCTCTTCCTCGGGCTGCGGGTTCCCGGGGGGACACAGTTCATCCCGGTCAAGGCCGGAGAAAGTGCGGTGGAACACGACAGTTGTCGCCACCTGTCCACGAACGGACAGACCGTCCGCAGAGCCTTCTCCTGGGCCAAGGATAGCCCGGGAGACGCGCCACGCCACTAGCAGGGACCTAGGAAAACGTGGTTGACCCGGTCAAGCTCGGGGAGGACCCTGGCGGGCTAGACGCTTCCTCCAATACGACCAGGGGTGGCCTTTTGGACTTTCTGTACGCGCGGTGGGCCGGTACGGAAACAGCCCAAAACCATTCTCAAGGTGAGCCGTTTATTAATCACCAACACCTTATCGCTCCACTTTATAGAGGGTTGAGTAGTATTAACAACAGTCTCAACGACTAATTTGTCTGAAAATTGATTGTTTTTTTCCTGCCATGTCACAATTAACTTCTTTAATAAAAAAGAATACTAGGGGTCGTGCCATACCATGGTCATCAGAAGAGCAAATCTCACCCAAGTCAGTACAAGAGAGTCACTTGCCACATATATAGCAGTCGGCAGGGGTAGTAGGTCGGCCAAACCAAGGGCTCCCACCAAAACCTTAAGTTACATGGCCATGGGCCCAAAATTACGGTGACATAACATCTGGCAGATTTGGCCCGTGACATTGTTCTGTGTTTTCTGTTGATCTAGAGCGAATTTTGACATGCGGCAAAATTCATTGAAAATCTTAGCAGGTAAGCTTTTCAACAGTGGTCGCCCGCCAAAAAGGAGTCCAGAGCCCGAATTACACCCATTCGAAGTTGGTGTTCTGCTGGATGGCCGAACTGGGCTTTTTTGCATCTTGGGCTTCCATGTGGGCCTTCCGTGGCGTGAGGACCATCCTTGGGGTGCGTGCTTGAGGCACTATTCTTTTGACTGGGGCTTGAAAGGCCGAGCTTCTCGATTAAAGTCCATCGGCAACGAAGATGTTGCGGCGTCAATTGTAAGCGACGAAGATGGAGCGGCATTGGTAGTCATTGGAGCGGTCGAAGAGGAAGGAGGCGCAGCGGTCACACTAGTCGTATCCTTTCTTGTGATGTCCTCATTATACTCCTCTTCTCAAATTGTAGTCGTCGTCAGCTCCTCATGATCGTGCAAAAGGTTAGTGACAACAGGAGGCGAAGAAAGAGTGTTTGCAATGCGGTGTCAGAGGAGGACACAACCTTATCTAAATGAACTATGTCCTTTATCTTTGGTTTAGAGTTTTGTGCATTACTTACTACTTTATCATCCTCATGTTGTTTACCATTATTTAATTTTGCATTAATTTCGGCTAGTTCAGCGGGAGTCATTGTATTCAAAATTATTTTATTTTCGTTAAATATTCATTGGTCCTAGTATAGTGAATGGCACCAACATCGTATAACAAAGATCTACCTAATAAAAATGAACATGATTCCATATGTATGACACCACGATAGACATGATTCGTAAAAAGGCTCCCACCACTACAGGAAAACGAAGTGTTTTCGTCGGCCGATAGTAATTTCTCGGTCCGAAAAACCCAACGAAAATAAGATCGTAATTTCGTCGGTCCAAAAAACCCAACGAAAAGAAAGTCGTCATTTCGTCGGTTTTCTAAAACTGACAAAATTACGACCTTATTTTCGTCGATTTTCTAAAACCGATGAAAATATGTTTTTAATTCGTCGGTTTCGGCCGAAGAAATTAAGTTTGCACCGTCCCGCAGAACTTTTTTTTTTTATGACATGGCAGTAGCCCACATTTATCCCCACCCGGCCCGTCTACCTTGCTCAGCCCGTCTTCCTCGCGTCCATATTTGACCTAGCCGCCACAGTCCTGCTCAAACGCCCCGCGCGCCCACCGTCCTGCTCCCCCACGTCGCTGCCGCCCTACACCACCGCGCCGCCCGCCCTCCTGCTCCCTCGCTCCCATGCTCCCCCACCGCCCACCGCCCTGCACCGCGCGAAATCGCCGCCCTTGCCCACCGCGCCTTTGGCGTTGCTTAATTCCGCTTGTTTTTGGGGATTTGAGGAGGAGAAGTTGGCTTTCTCTGCTCGTTCCTGCTATGCTTGGTAGATTTGTGCAGGGGATGCTGGTGTAGATCTCTGTCCGTGTTCTTTAGTTGCAATCTCGGTTGTTTCCCGGGGATGATGCCTTCTTCCTGCTCAATTCCGGTGGATCTTGTGGGCCTGCCTGGCTGAAAGGATGGCGAGGTGAGTGGAGGCGCGTTCGATCTTGGAGCAGTTTCTGCGGAGCTCGGAGGTCGGAGCTCTCCCATTGGTTGCAAGGATGGTGCCGTCGGGGCCGCCGAACCCCATGGGGCCCGGGCAGCCGGTTGGCGCCGGCTCGCTGCTCCGAACGAGCTCTGGTCTGCTGAGCGGTGGCCAGCCGGGAATGGGCGGGGGCGGCGGAGGGTGCTTCCATCGCAATAGGCACTAGTTAACTCCAGATACTTACATCTCAGTGTATGTGCTTGTTTCTTTTGTTGCAGGATAACAATATTGAGTATTGGAGAAACTTTGTTAATGAATATTTTGCTCCAAATGCGAAAAAGAGGTGGTGTGTATCTCTCTATGGAATTGGTCGTCAAACTACCGGAGTTTTCCCTCAGGTTTAGTTTGCTGTGTATTAAATCCAAACTCCCTTTTTCATTTTCATATTTTATTTATATAGCATTTGTGTAACACCTAGTGTGTGATGCAACTCACATATGCAGGATCTATGGCATTGTGAGATATGCAGTCGGAAGCCTGGTCGTGGCTTTGGTAAGCAACATTTAAATTTGCACATCTTCCTTTCAACTTTTTCTTTAATATTTCTTTTGATCATATGTTACTACCTCTACAGAAACAACAGTTGAGGTCTTACCGCGATTATGCCAAATCAAATATGCCAGTGATACATTGGAAGAACTGCGCTGTATGTTGACATGCCACGTGAATCCCAGAATGCATCTGGTCAGATTGTGTTGGACTATCACTACAAGAAAAATGACCTTCTGTGACGTATTTTCTGTGATAACAGAGTAATTTGTCATTGATTTATGACGTTTCTTCTAAAAAATGTTATAAGCAATAACATGTGGGATGTAGATCTACGTTTTAGTGACGAACGTGTCGTAGACGTCACTAAGGCCAATCCAAAATTGTCATAAAGCAATATAGCAACGTGTTGTGACGAAATAGTTCTTGTCATATCCAATCTGAAATCGTCACCAAGCGCCAACAATTTGTTGTGAGTTGTGACATAATATTTATTATTATAGCATCTTCTATCATCATAAATGTTATGTCCCAAAATGTTTTTCACATTTTTCTAAAGCTTCTCCAACATGTTTGATGCATTCATGTGCCACACCTTAAAATATTTAATTTTAGGATGTGAATAGAAAACATAGATAAATCACTATATTTTCTCAATTATTTAAAATTTTGATCAACGTTTAGTTAAATAACGATGAATTTTATTAAAGAAAATATTATTTTCTAAATCTTTACCAAATCTCTCTATCTTCTAATAATTTTCTAATAATAAAGAGAATAAGATTTTTTCTTCCGCCTTTTTTTTTCGTCCGTCATTGCATGTGCATCCTTGGATTCTGATCTAATGGTCCACGTTCGCGCGGGTCTTCCACCGAGGCATCGACCAACAATCTGAATGTAACCCTAGCGGCCTTAGCCCCAGCCATCGCCACCGCCGCCTCCTCCCCTCCTCCTGGAGGCTCGAATCCCGCCATGCCCTAGCCCCAATCCACCGTCTCCCCACGGCGCCGTCGGCGAGATTGGAACCCGCCGGCAACCCGGCGCCTCCCTAACCCCGGGTACCTTCGCCCCTCCCCTCCCCTCCTGTCTCCACCTGCAGATTCGCCTAGGCGCCGTCGCCGCCTCCGCCCCACCTCGGCCCTGCCCCTGCTTTCCGCCGCCACCTCGGGCTCTGCTCGATGTCGCCGCTGCCAACCAGACCCCGTCCCTGGCTCGCCCCCGCCGCCGCCGCTCTGACTCGCCGGCCTGCTCGCCGTCCCTCTCCGCGCTGTCCCCCCAGGTGACTGGTGCCCGTCGTGGGGCGCGCCGGGGACGGGCTGCTGGTGATGCGGATGACCGTGCCGCTGGGGACACCGAGGAGGAGAACCTGCCGCCGGTGTTGAACTCACCTCAAATCCGAGTTTCCCCGGCGAAATCCCATGCCCCAAATCCCCCAGATTCGGAGCTCCTATTCCATCGGCTGAGGTAAGCTGAAGTAGTTGATAGGATCCTATCGATTCATAATTAGATGCGGTCGTTTCGGCCTCAAATCTGGTGTTTTTATGTAGGGCCTTGATTAATTGGGGACGCGTGTGGCTGAAAGCAGCTGAGATTGTTAAGGACTTGGCCTATAAGAATCGAATGGCTTTAGAAGCTTGTGTACAAGCTCGTAAGGAAGGGCGCGATCTTGCTCGTGAAGGTAATGAAGCCTGCTGCAAATTGACTAATTGGATTAAATCATTATTGGTAGGTTCGCTTCGATATAAATTTGTGTGCTGTGAGATGATGAATAATTAATTTGTGTCATGGCAGAAGCGGCTATGCTGAAAAAATGCAGAATTAGGCATCTTTTCCTTTCTACAGGAATCCTCACATTGTTAAAACATAAGTTAGTAGGGCTGAAATTTACATTACAAAGCTGTGCAGTCATCTTTGAGTGAGTCTAAAACTAGAGTTGCCTCTGTTCATGTCTAAATATACCATGTTGTTAACAACATATAGTCAAATATATTTTGCTAATATACTGTCCAGAATTAAACCTTTTTGCTAATATGGTGCAATATGTGATATCTTTATAGGCAAAGGAGGGTTTTTTTGGAGTAAAGAAGGGAGGTTGATTCGTATGGCCATATTGCCTGCAAATAGCTACCACCATTGTATGTATTGCAGTAAATTCTACTTGTACTCTCTGTGTGTGCAGCTGCATGGATGTCCCTCTGCTCTGTCGTTTCCTCTTTTGAATAGATTGTTTCCCTGATTAGTGATTACTTTACTGTAACAGCTTGACACAGTGCGGGCTGGTGTTCTTGTGGGGACTGGCATGGGTGGTCTTACAGTGTTTTTGGATGGTGTTCAGAATCTTATTGAGAAGGGATACAGAAAAATTGAGAAGGTGATAATTGCTGAATACTTGGGAGGCGCAGTGAACTGTGATGCTTATCATATGACTGATCCTAGATCAGATGGACTGGGTGTATCATCATGTATTACGAAAAGCCTTGAAGATGCAGGTGTTGCACCAGAGGAGGTATATCTCTGAAATACAGTCTGGCCCAAATTTTTAAAAGAAGTATCAGTGGTTTTTGTTTTAAAAAATTTCATTGCTAATAATATCAAAACATTGGTGTAGTTCCAAGGTAGACAGAAATTTTCTTTAGAGCCTTCATATATCAAAAAATATGTGAAGGCTTGATGTCTGTGATTCTTGTAATGCACATGCAACCTCCACGCTTGCTGGTGACTTGGCTGAGGTAAGAGCCATCAGGCAAGTTTTCAGTAATACAGCTGAGATTAAAATCAATTCTACGAAGGTTTGGTCACTTCCATTTTTTTTTTCATTTCATAGTTGCTCTCTGATCTGATGTTGTTTCTTTCCTGCCAGTCTATGATAGGCCATTGCTTGAGTGCCGCTGGTGCCTTAGAAGCTATTGCCACTGTCAAAGCCATAACCACTGGATGGGTGCATCCTACAATTAACCAATTTGTAAGTAATCATTAGCCTCTATGGACCTCCTTTTGGCTTAAAGCTAGAAGCATTTTTAGTCTTCATATTTCAGATGAAGCTTTTGGAACTATGCAACACAGCATATATGTGATCTTGGGGCTCTATGCCAGTTTCTAATCCTTCCAAATGTGTGCCTAATGTTTTCCCATGAAGTGAAGTTACTGTTAATTCTCCTTTTGGTCAAGTGAATGACAGGAACGTGCTGTGTTACAGTACTATTGTGCAGCACTTTACTTTTGGTTCACACTTGTATTTTATCTACAAGAAAATTTTGCTGGTTGTTTAATTATCCTACTGCAGTACTTTTAGAAGTCATCATATGTGCCTGCAATTACAAGTCGCATGATAATTTATTATACATTGATTTCATTTCAGCTGGGATTTTCACTACCCTTTTTACTAGCAGGTTGAAAGAATTGCTTCCAAAAAATACATATCGGTATCAACATGAAGAATTTGGTGATCAGAAGTAAAACAAACAAGAGTAGATGAAGCAATGACTAGGGAATATTTACTGCTATGTTTTGGTGACACTGAAATACAACCGTGTTTATGTTGCTATGTACTGATGAATATTTGTATTATTGGATCAACTATGAATTTGTAATGAATTTATTTTTGTGCAAAAGTTGTGAATTTATTTGTGTTGACAAATTGTGAGCTATAATTAGGATTTGGGTATGGAAAATTATGATGATAAAATTCGTCACAACATCATGCCACGTCATATGCCATGTCATCTGTCACTGCACATGACATGTCATATGCCATGTGGCTGCATCCCAGTTACCCATTTGTGACGTTTTTCGTTTTAAACTATGACGATTCATGCCGTCATAATTATTTGTGACGATGTAATGTTCGTCATTAATTTTGTGACGTTTTTTCTGGTTTTGTCACATAAGGTATTTAGAGACACACCTTCTGTGACAGACAGGTTTTCGTCACAACAACGTCACAGATTGCGTACGGTGACAAGAAAATTCATCTTTTCGTCACAATCTGATTGTCACAGAAGGCCAAATTTCTTGTAGTGTATGCAAAAGCAATCCAGGAAAGAGTATTTGAGCAACTGCGTGTGGTACGAGAAGGGCATCTGAGGATAGTTTTTAATCCAGACCTCAAGGTATTAAAGTTCATCTTCCAAATTGTTATTTACGTCATAATTGTGGTGGTTATATATTATTCACGGATAACTAGTGCTCATCTGACTAAAATGTTCACTACAGGAAAACGAAGTGTTTTCGTCGGTCAAAATTAATTTCGTCGGTCCACAAAAACCGACGAAAATACGGACACAATTTCGTCGGTTCGCTTAAACCGACGAAAATACGTCCATAATTTCGTCGATCGGTTTGGGCCGACGAAATTACGCTGCAGTCGAATCGTGTGTTTTGGGGATGACGTGTAAGTATTTTCGTCGGCTGAAACCGACGAAATTATGGTCCTATTTTCGTCGGTTCGGGCCGACGAAATTACTATGCACAGGATCATGGACCATTCGGGATGACGTGGCCATAATTTCGTTCGCTTGGGGCCGACGAAATTACGGCCCACTAAAACACAGCTCGACCGGCCCGTTATTTACTCTCTTTGACCTAGCCGTCCACAGCTCCTTCCCACGCCGCCGTCGTGCTCCCCTACGCCGCTCACAGCCCTGGTGCCCGCGCCGCCGCTCACGCTGCCGCCCACGCCGCCGGCGACTCCTGCAACCTCCCACTCCCGCAACCCCCCTCTCCCTCCCCCATGGCGACTCCCGCCGCCGCGCCGCCCGCACCGAACCCTAATCCGTAGACTAGAGAAAGTCTAGTAATTTGGAGTGTCCGATATTATGTCTTTATCATTGGTGTACCCTTTTTTGTCTTATTACTGAAAAGAAGAAAAATGTGAGCAAATGGAAATTTTGATATCATGCTTACTGCAGATATTAATGTATATGGAGTGTCTAGGCGGCGTTACATCCATAGGGTAATTTGTTTCTCTTCTTCAATTTAGGTGTGGCTTTTATTTAGGTGTAGCTAACTGTACATACTTTTTTTGTGCAAGTTGCCAAGTACCTAGATTTATTTATTTGGGGAACTAACTACATAGTTATCATTATTTTGAGAGCTAACTACATATATTCTATTATATTTCAGGAGCTAATAATAATCTATAGATATACTTAGTATCCTGGATCTCAATTATACTATACATATTCATGCTGTGACTGGATAACGCAGAGTTACATATTAGGAACAAATGTTTACTATTTATATTGTTTCAGATTATAGTTACATTTTACAAGCAAATTATTGCTAATAATCAAAGATCTTACTTTTTTTTTCTTCTATATTAAAGTATACCTATACTCTTTCTTTCTACAGGTAGCTAATTATGTGGTTGAGAAGCTTGTTGATAAACCATTGGATGGAAGTTCTGACAATACATTTGCTATGGGATTGTCTTCACTTGCACTGGGTACTTATCAATCGTCTAATAATGCTTATGATTTATCAAAGGAGAGTTGAGGTTTATTTATTTCCGAAAAAACAAATTTAGTAAAGGAGACCATGACCTAAGCCTTTTTATCTAAATCAAAGAGAGTTTTAGTACCATAAGTAATTTTTTATATTAATATATGCTATGGTCGTTTCAGCACTCTACCAAACCACAACCCATCCAACAACAGTTTCGACTCTTTGCCAAACAACTTCATACCACGCCATCATATTCCGGGATTGACGATCCGTTATGGACCAAGTACCCTCGGGTTGTCAGACCGCACGAGATTGGTCTAGATCACTGCAGTGACTATGCTAGGCCGCATGTTATTCAAGTGGAGAGCTCTATGGGGATTGTAGTACCACTCATAAGATCCACCTGCACTACCGCGCGGTGGCCACGCGTTGACTCAGGGACCCCCCCGTACCCGCAAACTTAGGGGCAGAGCGCATCATTACGCGCAAGCCTCCACAGAGCACTCCGCATCCCCAACTCACCATATCTTTGTGTTCTAGGCCTTACCCCATGTTTCCTTCTTCGGCTATGGCACTATCACTGTGTTAACACACGATGTGGTGGGACCTCGTATCCTCAGACTTTGGGGTAGAGCGCATCACTAGCGCAAGCCTCCACAGAGCAATCCGTGTCCCTCTTGCTGCACTGCGTATGTGGTGCCCATAGCTCCTTTATCAAGCGTAGAATCAATCTACTCCATCTTATTTTCCAACCATAACCCAACCATTCCATCATACTCACACTGACAAGCCAGGTCCCAAGTCCATCTAATCAGTTATCAAAATGTGTCAGTGAGTCTCGGTTTACCGTCCCAGGGTTCATGACGCATGTCAACAAAATTGGGGACCTAAGCATTGTTGAGCAAGTTTTACCAAGACTTAGAAGTCTTAAACCAAGTTAATTTGTTTTATAAATCTAGGTTGTCAATGGAACGTGATTATCAAGGCAATTACTAAGTTATTCAATGATAATTGATATTATCAAAGCAATATCAATATTTAGAGGGAATAAATCAACGAGTTACGGTATGAAATATCATGATTAACAACAGGTATTGTAATTTCAAGATAGCGTGCAATTGAATAGTTAAAAGGAAATACTTGTAAGAATTGGGTGTTAACATGCATGCGTAAAGTAGTTGTTTACTCGCACTAAGGAAGGTACCACCCTTCCCTAATATAAGTAAACATAAGGTAAGAAGGTAGATAACTCATCTTTATCTTTGGGGTAGTAGTCCTGATCGATAGGGTTCGGCTCAAACGGTTCTGCAACTCCGTCTACTTCTAATATTATGGTGCGAGGAACAAATCAATATAACCAGAAGGAGAAATCATGATGCATGAATTGCAAGTTGTGGTGTCGGTGTGTTAAGCCCAAAGTGGTTATTTGATCCCAACGTCAGTTCGAGGTAACCTACTTGTCGAGGAAGTTCCATGAGTTCATTGTCGGATAACGCTATCGCATGACAATGGTGTCATGGGGCATGAATGAAATGAATGCACTAGATGATATCCCAAATAGTATCATAAGTATATCTACTGCACATAGAGATGTAATATAATTATTTAGGATTGTTGCCCTTAAGAAAATAATATTTTCTAAATCATAGTTCATTATTTATCTAAGCAAGGGTTAGTGACTTAGATAAATAGTTCATTATTTTTATAATGACAATACCGTATTATATTAATTTCTGATATTCTTAATTATTACACTTAAGCTTACTAATGGTCCCTCTTTTGCTAAATAGACTTACAAAGGTCACCTTGTGTTTCATATTTTTCTTGGGTTCCAGAGGCTTTATACTAATTTCTACAATTTTTTAGAATATTTCTAACATGTACAGTTATTTTTAATAATTGTACCTCATTTCGGGCATTTACCTCATATAGGAAAACCTTAATAAAACTCTTTGAATAAAGGTACGGGAGGATTATCCTAAGGCAAGTACATGTCTAACATTTTTCTGAAGTCTAGAAGCATGTCAATTATTTTCTCAAATTTTCTCATAATTTTTAGAGTAACTACTATTGGTAGTAATTCATTTATCATTTATCGATTTACCTAAATCAACAAAAATGGGTAAATCCGACCAGCACAGTGTTGGGCCGGACCGTTAGCTTCATAGATCGCAGTGTTGCTGCCATGTGGGGCCAATGGGTCAAATTTTGGTCAATTTCAGCTTGAGAAATTCAATTAGGATATCAACTATTTTCTTGTATTTTCCAGTATTTTTGCAAATTTTCACATGAAGGAACATGGTATGAAGGTATAGGTGAATTCTTCTCAATTAGTATTATTCATCCATTTAATTTCAAAATTAGAAATCTGTGCAACTACTGCAATTATGAGGTGAATATGACAGAAATTCAAATGATAACTTGGTCGCATGACCATATAAATATAGATATTTTTGGGCTATTACAAATCGCTCCCCCCTAAAAATTAATCTCGACCCTGAGATTTGATAGTCTAAACTTCGAACATGTGAGGGAATTCCTAGTGCATCTTTTCCTCTGGTTCCCACGTGATTTGATCTCCCTTGTCCTTGTTCGATCGCACTAGACATAGTTTGATGGTCTTGTTCTTTAGTTTCTTCTCTCGAATTTCTTCAATTTGGGTTGGTAGGGTTGGGTAGGATAAATTGGCATGAAACACATTTGATGTGGGATGAATTTCTTCTTCTATTGGCAGACATAAACATTTCTTCAGTTGAGAAACATAGAATATTGTGGATAACATAGACCCCGGGTATCTACACGGAGGGCCTAAAAGACCACCCGACAGGAGATGGACCAAGTCGGGTGGATGAGGACGGGTACCAATCGGCTTGAACCTGTATAAAAAAGACCCCCTGTCTTGTGCTACCATCGAGTTTGGATCCAGCGCATAACCCTATTTAAATTCATTGCCGACGATAACCCTCGGTTAAGCACCCGTTGACAGTTGGCGCGCCTGGTAGGGGCAGCGTTACGATCAATCTCATCAAGCTCGATGGCATTGATCAACGAAATCGCCGTCGTCTTCACCCCCGGCCAGGCTTATCGCTTTAGTAGCCGACTATGTCATCAACGACTTCGGCGAACTCCTCTCGGATTCTGATCAGATCCAATCTGGGGGGACTACAACGTCACCTCCCGCTCGGGTTGGGGAATGCCACGACCATCTAGTCGTGAGTAGTATGCCAACGGCTCACTACTCGACTCGGATACGGCAATGGATCGAAGATATATTCTTGACGTCATCTTGTTTTGACGATTACCAATGATCTAGAAAGAATATAAAGTCAGGACTAGATGCGTTGGAAAGAAAATTTCGTTAGCTTTTCGTAAAGCTGAAAAACGTTCAAGACAGAGTTTGGATGTGCCCGGGGCGTCCGTTTGAAGCAGACTGCGAGGGAAGGTCACGAATCTCAGCAAGCTCGTAAAGCCCATCTACGGAGACTGCGACATGCGGCTAGGCCATGGCACACCTACAGGGACATCAAGGATCAGTAAGGAGTTTCTCCAAACAATCGACGACCAATACTTCTTTCGTACTCAGATCCGATCCAGTCTGTGGAGAACATCGACATCGCTTTGTTTGGATTCCCGTTTGGGTCAAGTAACGCCGCTGCCACCAACTCCCGAGTGGTGTGCTGGGAGCTCAATTCTCGATTCGGATACGAAGAGAACCTAACCAAGAACAAGTTCAAGGTGGTGGATGTCTTCAGCAGCAAACCAGACGTATTGGACGACCAAGTCGCTCTTTTAATTGGACTCAGACCAGACTCGATCTAAATAGAGCTTCGTCATCACTATAATTCAACTCCTGTTGGGGTTGACAAACGCCGCCAACACCTATTCCCGAGCGGTGTGCCGCACGACTCAATTTTCAACTCGGATATGGCGAGGACTTAATCAAGGAATTTTACAACACTTTCACGAGTTCGGACATGATCCAATCCGGGGGAAGAATCAACATCACTTCGCTTGGGCGTCCGTTCAGGATATGCAACGCTGCTGCTACTTATGCAGGATTGGTTCCCGACATGGATACGGAGAGACTCAGATCGAAGTTTCTCAAGCAGTGGCCGCGACTACCACAACGATCAACAGATTTATCATCGCCTTCATCTTGAGCAAGGTTTTTCGCTTCGGGAGCATCGACTTCGTCACCGGCAAACTTCGGCAAGATTATGCCCTGAGACTTGGACCAGATCTGATCTGAGGGAGACTTCAGCAATGACCGGCCCAGACTTTTCTTTTGGTTCAAGGACGCCACCGCCGCATACCAACGCGTAATGCGCCTGAGGCGTAAGCTTGCTCTTTTGGACTTGGATTCGATTTGATCCGGGAGAGACTTTACCGACACATCAAGATCTACTATTCTGGCCTTGGACAAGATCCAATCCGGGAGGGAATTCAACAGTGCTTCACTCGGACTCCCGGTCGTGTTGGGAAACACCACCGCCGCCTACCGACGAGCAGTGAGCCGGGCACTTAATTCCAGACTCGGATACGGCGAGGTCCCGATGGAGAACGAATCTCGGATAGTGACCGTCATCAACAGCAAATCACTCGGACTCAGTGATCATGGCCTTCATCAAGCGATGCCGGCTTCATCAACAGCAAGAAGAACGTGAAAAGAAGATGCATTCTGTTCTCGCGCGTTCATAATCTGGACAGAATTGTATCGCTTTTTTCCTTTGACTCAGAAGGAGTTTCGGGGTAATATAAGATACATTGGAAAGCTTATCACGTTTTCTTTCCAACAAATCTGAGAGCACCTAAATCCGAGTTCGGATGGGACCGTTGCACCTGTTTGAAGACAGACTGCGCAGAGAGGTCGCGAATTTCTGCGAGCTCGTAAAGCCCGTCGGTGCTAGCCACGGCGTGAGGATTGGTCGTGCCACATATCGTGGGATGTTGAAAACCAGCAAGGCCTTTCATGGACTTTTCTCAATCTAAACCAACCGCGTGGAGATCATTTGCTACTACGGCCGACTTCGCCGACCACAGCCGAGACCCCGGCGAGCATGTGCTGTTCGACGCCGACCACAGCGCGTGTTGCTCGGTGTTGATCGAGACATGAACGACTAGTTCCGCTACTCGGCTACACGCCTACGCCCACACCACAAGTGCCGAAGGCTTTAGCTCGACTGTACGTCATCGCGCGCCACGAGTGCCTGGCATGGCTACATTCCTACGCATCCAATAATATGGCTCGGTGACACGCTAATCAGCTACACGCCTACCTCCGTGCCACGAGCACTCAAATCATCAGCTCGGCTGTACGCCATCACGGGCCACGAGTGCCCGGTATGGCTACACACCTATGCTTGCAAGTCTACGGCTTAGCGACACGCTACTCGGCTATGCGCCTACGTCGTCGCCACGAGTGCCCATGTCTTCAGCTCGGCTGTACGCCATCACGCACCACAAGCGCTTGGTACGGTTACACGCACACGCCTCCCAGTCTACGGCACGGCGACACGCTACTCGACTGCACGCCTACGCCCGCGTCACGAGTGCCCTAGTCTTCAGCTCGGCTGTACACCATCGTGCGCCACGAGTGTCCGGTACAGCTACATGCCTACGCATCCAAGTCTATGGCTCGGTGACACGCCACTCGGCTACATGGCTACGCCTTTCAGTCTATGGCTTGGTGACACGCTACTCAGCTAGACGCCTACACCCGCGTCACGAGCACCCAAGTCTTCAGCTCAGCTGTACGCCATCGTGCGTCACGAACGCCCGGTATGGCTACTTGACTACGTATCCAAGTCTATGGCTCGGCTACACGCCTACGTCCGCGCCATAAGCGCTCAAGTCTTCAGCTCAGCTATACGCCCTTGCGTACCACGAGCACCCGACTCGGCTACACGACTATACTTGCACCACAAGCGCCCAAGTCTACAGCTTGGCTACACGCCTACGCCTACACTAGAGCTATGTTTTCATCTTCTTGATCTTTTCATATAAATTTGAGTTGTTTCTCGACTTGTTATTTAGTTGGTTTCCAACTAAGCAGTAAGTCAGGGGCTACACCTAATAGGTGCACTTGCGTGCACTTTTATTGCTTTCTATTAATGATTGCAAATGAATCTGAGAGGTTATTCTGAGTAGTGAAGCTCTGACCCCATGTACGGCGAACTCTAGTCACATGATACGCGTGTTTGGGAAAAGAGCCATGAGCCAATTCCTGACATCTGGGGGCCAGACTAGTCGGGCAGAGTGCATAACAAAAGGAGATCACTTGGAGGAATTAAAGATAAAAAAGGAAAAGGAATAAAAGGACATTAAAATTACATAAAAAAACGGTTGGATTTTTACATTCATATAAATGTTTTCATGATACTGTCTAAATTCTACATGTACATGTTACAGGAGTTCATGGGTTTTTATCTCATCAACTACCTTCTACGACTCCGTATACGAATAAGAAGGACCTGCTCAATAAGCGACAAATATGGCTCAGCGAGCGCCTGGCACGGCTACACGCTTACACCCGCTCGTCGACTGTCCAAATCTATAGCTCAGCGAGCGCCCCGCTTGGCTACGTGCCTACGCCCACGCCTCAAGCGTTCAAGTCTGTGGCACATCTAGACGCCCACGCCAACTTCGGTACTGCTATACGCTTATGCCTCTGGCCATTATCCACCCTGCGCCTGGAGCGTTAACTACGGTCTTCCAGGTGCGCGTCACAACCAGTGGCTACAAGCGCAGCCGGGTTAAACCAAATTCAGTCTTGGTACACCTATGTTGGGTCGATTACAGGCAGAGCTAAAAAAAACCCATCTCTTCGTATACCCCATGTTAGGCACTGCATGTCAAGATCAGATACCAGTGATGTCGGGATTGAGTTTCGATGGAACGGTCTAGTTGGGGCCAACGCTGTACACCAAAACCCAGGTATGGATACCATACGGTCAAACTCTATCCTTAAGGTATGCCCTGTGATGGGGCCGCTAGCTGTATCCCACTCCAGTCGGGCACAAGGAAATATCGTTTGGTTGACAACAATGATATGCCCCATGTTGAGAAACTAGCTGTATCATTGGGCAAAACCCTGTGCAGATGGTATGCTCCATGTTGGGCCAATTGCTTTACTCTACGAGTACAGGTACCAGATAGTTAAAAGTACGGCACGCCCTCTGGGGCCACCAGCTGTATCCCACTCCGGTCGGGTACAAATACCACTCGGCTCTCCAGCTAAAACCACGTTATGCCCTCTGGGCCACCAGCTGTATCCCACTTCGGTCGGGTACAGGTACTGCTCGGCTATTCAGCCAAAACCAAAAGGTACGCCCTCTGGGGCCACTAGCTGTATCCCACTCTGGACGGGTATAGGACAACTCATCTGATGACATGCCCCATGTTGGGCCGACCACTGCGTTTCAATGGAACCAGATGCCAGATGCCTATACTTCATGGTATGCCTCAGGTTGGGCGGCTAGCTGTATCCCACTCCGATCGGGTACATGCACCACTAAGCTTAAGGCACGTCCCATGATGGGTCGACTGCTGTATTCTACATGGTACACCCCATGTTGTGTCAATAACTGTACATCGCAATACGAGTACAGATGTCACTTCACCAAAAATCAAATTAATGCGCCTTACAAAGAGTCGATCGCCAGAACTCCAATAATCCTAGGTTGGGTATCACTAACAACTCTAAGGATCTCTATGAGTCCTTCACAGTTTTCTCGCAGATAATTGGCAGAAGCCAGTTGGGAAGAAGCATCAACAATTTATAAGCACTCGGCATGAAGCATGACTCACCCAAGGTGCGGTAAAGAGGAGCAACAACTTGATTGTGAAGCATCGGGAGCTACTGTGGATAACATAGACCCCGGGTACCTACACGGAGGGTCTAAAAGACCACCCAACAGGGGATGGACCAAGTCGGGTGAATGAGGACGGGTACTACTTGAACTCTATAAGGCTTGCCTAGCAAGGAAAGACATAAAGATAGAATTCTATCCCTAATAGGGAAGATACAATTGTAATCCCGGATAACTATATATTTGGTTAGAGGATAGAGATACGAATCCTACCTCGTAACCGACTAGGACTCCACCTTGTAACCCCACCCCCCTCCATTAAATAAAGGGAGGTAAGGGGCCATAGTACAACAACCAATACAATACCCTCGCCTCATAACACAACTTGAGGCTGAGAACACAACATACGAGAGATCTCCCGATCATCTTGTATACATACACTCCATATAATCCCAGAGCACAGGACTAGGGTATTACCTCTACCAATGAGGGTCTGAACCTATATAAAAAAGACCCCATGTCTTGTGCTACCATCGAGTTTAGATACAGCGCATAACCCCATTTAAATTCATTGACGACGATAACCCCCAGTTAAGCACCCGTCGACAAATACGTTGTGAACTATTCCTTGTTCTTCCGGTAGCTCCAACTCATAGGAAACCCATCCTTTGCATGACAAGATGCGATATGGCCCAACATATCATCAGGCTCATTTTCCCTTTATTTGAACCTTCTGATTCCCTTAAATGGTAAAACCTTGAGATATACAAATTCCCCAATAGCAAATGACAGATCTTGTTGGCGATTGTCTGCATAATTGGTAATATAGAAAGTGCGTGTAACTTGAGCAAAAAGTAGTTTTGCGGCAAGAATTAAAAAAAACTCACATTTTTTGAAAAAACCAAAGGCTAACACATTTGGGCTTTCTCAGAAAATTTCCAATAAATCCAAAAATTTTAGAAAGTTGGGGTTGCCTTGAAAACATTGTCGTAATTCAGAAAGCACGTGCTACCTGGGGAAAACATTGGTTTATAGCAGGTATTCAAAAAATCCGAGCTAAAGTAATTGTTTTCTAAAAAACAAAGGCTAACCCGTTTGATATTCAGAAAAATTCCAATAAATCCAAATATTCTAGAAAGCTAGGGTTTCTTGAAAACATCATTGTAATGTATTGAAAACATCATTGCAATGTAGAAACTATGTGCAACCTTGGGAAAAATGTATTGTACAGCATGAATTTGAAAAAAATGAAGCAATACTCATTGTTTTCTAAAAAACCAAAGGCTAGCACCTTGGTCTTTCTCTGAAAATTTCTAAAAAATCCAAAAATTACAAAAAACTGGTGTTGCCGTGGAAACGTCTTAGTAATTTTGAAAGCCCGTTGTCAGGACCCCACAGAACGAGTCGAGTCCCTTCTGTGCCTTACTGCACTAGTCCCTGGATCAGTAGCTAGTACACACAGATTCCAGAACTTGGATCATAACCATTCTCATTAAAACTTCAAATATTACATCAGAATGCGGCCATTAAGGCTCGTAATACAAAAGTCTGGCACACAGGCCATAAACTACGGAAGCATGGGTACATAGGAAAAATAAAAGGAAAATCTAACACGATCCCACAGGAAAGGCCGTAGTAGCGATGCTAGGCGTTTGAGTAGTCCACTTCTTGAGTACCATCGGCAAGTCACCGTCTTCAGATTCACCATTGTCTGGGCCGTAACACTGAGCCTCTGGACCTGCTCGTTGGAATGAGCAGCCCCGCAAGTGAACATGAGGGTGAGTATATGTGCAAATACTCGCAAGCCAAATTGACATATGTGCAAATACTACAAGAATAAGCTAGAATCTCGAGAGCTAGAAACCCTTGAGAAAGGGGGGGAACCCTCGAGATTAAGCTTTCTAGAGGGCTGGCCCTCGAGAAACGACCCTCGTGACTGGCTACTCGAGAAAAAGGTCTTTCTCGAGGGTCTAGCCCTGTTTCTCGAGGGTTTCCTAGACACCCTCGAGAATACTCAGAAAAATGACAGAGTTGGACCCAATTAACGGCATCTGCATAGTTTCTCGAGGGCTTAGCCCTCGAGAGCTTTTTTTCCCGCTGAAAAAAAAAGAATTCAGAGCACATGTTTGCACATGACAGACAGAACAAGCCTGTCCTCGATTTCTTTGCACAATGCACAATTTCTCATCACCATTTCTCATCAAAAAGAGCAGATAATCAATTGCACAATGGAACATGAACATGAACACAAATCTCACTCACAATGATATAGTACAAATTTCAATAATGTCCATTACAAATTTCTCTCACTCACGATGAACATTACAAATTTCCAGTAGTACAAAAATATCAATAACAAACTTCCATAATGTCCAAAAATATCTAAAAAAATGCCATCTGGGAACATGCATCTCAAAAATATAACAAAAAATTCACAACATCACCGTCGTCGCCCTGGATCCTCGCTGTCGCACAGGAGCCTCGTCGTTGTCGCCCTGCATCCTCGCGGGGGAAGGGAGGTCGCCCTCTGTCAGATCTGCCTTGGAGGAGGACGGCAAGGAGGGGGTGGCGCGGGGAGGAGGCCACTGCCGCACCGCCGCCGCCGGCAGCCTGCCGTGGAGGGAGAGGGAGAGAGAGTGAGAGGGAGTGAGGGAGGGACGGAGGGAGGAGGAGGAGGAGAAGAAGAGAGCTCGCCGGCGTGCCGCCCGTGGCCCCCGTCGCCGCCGCACGCCGCTCGTGGCCCCCGTCGCTGCACGCCGCCAGATCCTGTGGCCGCTGCAGCTCGCCGCCATGCGCCTCGCCGTCGGGGAGATGAGGGGCGGCGCCGGAGGTGATCGAGGGGGAAGGAGGAGGTACATGGCGGCGCAATGTGGGGAGGGAGAGAGGGAAGAGAGACGAAGGGAGACGAGGGACACCCGTGGCCCGGTGGATTTTTTATGCCCCCGACTCCGCGGGCCATGAATTTTTTAATGTCTCCGGAGTGAAATATTTGGATCCCGCGCACGCCAAAACCTATCTCGAGGGCTTCTTTTTTAATGCCCTCGAGAAACAAGCTTCCACCATTAGCTACCATTTTCGCCGTCTACGTTTCTCGAGGGCTTTTTCTGTGCCCTCGAGAATCGATACCATTCTCGAGTGTTTTAAGTTGGCCCTCGAGAAAGCTCTTCATTTCTAGAGGGCTTGGTTGGCGCCCTCGAGAATTCTTCTAGCCCTCGAGATTCTAGCTTATTCTTGTAGTATGATGGCTTAGCAAAGGAGGGATTAGGGTTTCTTTTGTGGAAAAGTCAACTTTATAAATTTTCTTATATCTTTGAAAATGTGAAAAAGAGTTAAGAAGAGTTAAAACAAATATCTTTCTTTTGAAACTCCGGCTACCCACCAATTTTATCCCACAATGGTCAACTCATGGCTACCTACCATGGCTATCCAATAATCATATGGCTATCCACTATAGCAGTCCAAAATCAAGGCTAACCGCTAAAGCAATTAGAATCTTAGGGCTATCCGCCATATTAAAACCATAATCGCAGGGCTAGCCGCCTTGTAAATGTCATGACTAGCCGTCAAGCTAAATTACTTCATAGAGTCCTGCTGTGAAGGGCCAAAACAAGACTCACGATGTTATGTCGTGGTTTTCTCCTTAAAACGCTATTTTGAAAACAAAGGTGAGAAAAACTATCATGAGGCAGCGCTCCGTCGCCCGCCCTTGACCGTGGGCACTGCAGTCCAGACAGTTCTACACTCTGCAGAGGTTGCACGCTTTACCCATGATATGTAATTTACAAAGTAAACCATCACAAGGTCTTTAACCAACTCGCTCCTAGCACAGGCATCACCGCTAAGGATTCAATCGCTAGGCTGGTACTCAGTTGCTAGTGGCCCTTCTTGCGCCAATAGGTTCAAGATCTGTGCGACACCGTTATCCATGGATTCTGTACTCAATTTTGTGGCACCGTTACCCACGGGTATTGTCAAATTCTTCTTGTATTCCGAGCGGTTCCATTAACCATGGATTCTGCGCAACACCGTGTGCTATGGATTTTGCGCTGCTTATTCCACCATCTGAGATGCCCGAACTAAGAGTTCGAAGGATACTCAACCAGGGCCCGCCCATACCAGCATTTGTGGTCGCACTGTTGAACTTAGTTTGTCTATCTCAAGAACTCGGTCCTAAAGGATTTGGGTGGTTCCCACACTGGGCCAGAATCTCGTGCGTACTGCACGAATCCATACAACCATCCAACCAAATCAGAGTTTGCGAAAATCATTTTCCCTTTTATAACCCAAATATTGTACCCCAATAGTCCCATTTTGTCAAACATGAGAGCATCAACTGTCTTTAAATCACACATTTCAAACATTGTATTTCACATAAAATAACGTTGATGGCTACAATCAAATAAATAGCAGGGCTAAGCATTTAATGATCAATTAATCAAGAAATGGCAATAAACAAGGTATATATATTTCTAGGGTTGACAAGGATCAGATTTATATGATAATAATAAATTTTATGGGCATTTAACTAATCAGCCTAATCAACTAACATTTTTAAATTTCATCTTAATCTAGATCTTAACAATTCTAGTAAACCATTTATAAATCTAGGTGGAAATATGATAAAAAATATTTTAGGGAAAAAGTCAACAATTACTTGCCGTAAATGCAGTCTTCCGAGTGTCTGCTTAAATCCTTGGTTCCAACAACGTAATCGTTCGGATCTAGCGCAAACAGACAAAAACACACAATAAATGCAACATAAAAAAATAAGCATGCAATACTGTAAATGACATTTTTAAATTAAAGTATGCATTTTTATGAATTTTTACAAACTTTTTTCACTGAATTTGGAGCTGTTTTGCAAAAGATTTAAAAATAATTACTTTTCTGAAGTAATTAAATAAGAAAAACGAGAACGTGCCGGCTCTCACCGCACCGGCCCAAGGAAACGCATTCGGGGGCTGAAATAGTGGGTGGCTTAGCCTGGGCCGGCTCGGCACTAGCGACCCATGGTGCGCGCACAGTGGAGGCAACTGGATCAGCGCGGCTCGGTGCAACTAGGCCGACGAACTGGGCCATGCTCGCAGCTGGGCCGGCGGCGCGTGGGGAAGGCAGAGCTGGCCTAGCGCACGTAAAAAAGGAGGACTAGCTAACGCGTGGCCCGCACCAGCTGGGCTTGGCTGGTCTGGCGCTGGAGGGGCTGACAGCTGGGGTCCGCTGGTCGGTGAGACAAAATAGGGGAGCGGCTTGGTGGCGAACAAATCCAGCAACTAGCGGTGCGACTCACTGGGGAAATGTAGATGGCGTAGCGAAGGTCTCGGAGCAGGGAACGGCGGCATGGGGAGGGCTCCGGTGACTGCCGGCGGCGGCTTGGGGCGGAAGGAGGCGGTGGCGCTCGGCGGAAGTGATCGCCGATGATGAGTGGGACGGTGTAGATGCTCGGCAAATCTTTGGGGAGTGGAGTGGGAGCTCGAGGCGGTTCGGGTGCGGGTCGGTGTGGCTCCGGTTGGTGCGGCGGCGTGGAGGTGGATCGGGACAGTGGGCAATCACGACGGCAGCGAGCTTCAGTAGGAAGGCGGCGACAGTGGATGGGGCGGGCTTACCGGGCTGCGAAGAGGAGGGGCTCACTGTGTAGACTTACCAGCGGCGGCGACGAAGGAAACGTCTTGGACATATAGGGGGAAGGGAGTAGAGCGACGGCGACGGGCTGTATAGGCCATGGGGCGGAAGGCGACAATGGCGTGGGGGGCCATGGCGAGCAAGTGGGGGACGGCGTGACCCGGACGCCACGCCGGCGAGGTCGGTGCCGGGGTCCATGGGGAGGAAAGGTATTGAGACCCATTTTGTGGGTCCCTTGTGTAGTGATGAAAATATTTGACGGTTTGAATTTGATGCGATTATTAAGTGTTTTGTGTTGCATTTGGTGTAACGGACATGAGTTAATTGTCGGGCGGGTGGCGTCCGATGCCGACCGGACACATCTCGTAGTGACGGATTTTTTTCAAGCAGATGTTGTCTGGTGAAGGTGTGTTTACGTGGTCACCAGGCAAGCAGGAGGGCGACCAGGACACGTCCGGTGTGCAGGCGGGTGACTAGGACACGTGGTTGCCTAGCGAGTAGGATATGGTTTTGTTCAAGGTTTTTGTTGTTGATCTTGTGATGTGCTAACCATGCTGGATAGGTAAGGTATATGGTTTTGGTATGTGTTCACGTCTCTGATGCATGTATCGGCGGGTACATGGCTGACGCTTCATGAGGACAGCTGGAGGCTGGTGCGTCCGGAGGCGTGCAGGCGATCGGGTTCGATGTCATGACAGTCACATGAGGTGGTGTACTCGACAAGCTTAGACATGGCAAGGGATCCGAGGCAGCTAGAGGTTGTGGCGTCGGTAACCATGCTGGCGAAGTTGTTCAGTCTAGTGGGCCTAGACAAGGGCTGGCAACCGAGGAAGTTGCGCGGAAGGTTCTAAGTTATTCCGTTGTAAAACCCTGGTTCGGTTCTGAGTTACCCGGTGGTAAAACCCTTGTCGGTTCTGGGTTATCCTGTGTGTGAGAAACCCTGTCAGGTTGTGGGCTCAACCTGTGTGGAAAACCCTGGATAGGTTCTGGGTCAGCCGGTATCAAAACTCTGGTCAAGTTCTGGGTAACGCCCATGGAAAACCCTGTTTCAGTTCTGGGTTAGTTGGTGTGGTTAAAACCCTGGAGTTACGGGTTAGCCTCTACGAAAAAACTCGGTTGCGGGCCCTGCGTGGCTCGGTACCGGATATTCCCGCGATGCTGCAATATTCGTGGGAATTGCCATAGGACTTGGGGCTTAGGCTATATAAGGAGAGGGGTTGGAGACTTAGGGTTAAGCAATCCACTCACCATGTAGCCCAAGGTGAGAGGTGTGAGGAGTGGGGAAGAGAGGGGTCTCCCCATATTGTGTAAGGTGGACAAAAAATTCAGAAAAATAAAATACCAAAAATTCTCAAGTCATTTTGTGTCTCCTGCATATTTTATTTCTAGCAACTAATTTGTGCGAGAGAAATTGGAGAGAGATGGGATGAACAGCTAGGCTTTCCCATCTAGCCGTCACCCCCAAATGCCCTTTCTCCTATTCACGTAAGTGCATCCTCCTGTAGTCTGATTTGGGGGAGAGTTGAGAGGGAATGAGAGATAGTTTGGAGAAACTAGCACTACAGAGAAATCAAAGGAGCTGCCTTGTTCTTCCCACGCAAGCTACACAAAAGAGAGACAGAGATTGAGGGGAGAGGCTGAGATCTGAGAGTTTGAGGGAGATGAGAGATGCTGGCCTTTGTTCATCTACTCCACTGCACCATGAGAGAAGGTCCTGCTTATGTACATCCTCTTCCCATCGAGCAGCACACAAACATGAGAGATTGAGGCAGCACCTTGCATCTATTTCCCTCACGAGCAGCGCGTCTAGAGAGAGTCTGAAGTGAGAGATCCAATTAGGTGCTTCTGCCCTGTTTCGTACACCGCAATATGCTCAAGAGAGGGAGATACACGGGCTGGTCAGAGAGAGATCCACAGAGAAAGAGAGTGTTTTGAGAAGAGAGAGGGGAGTCCGAAGTATTAGGTATTGTGTCGAATATGTGTACGAGTAGGTTACAAGGACTCTATGTTGTAATAGGCAGGGTTGGTTAGTGTTAGAGTCGGACTCTGTGACATCCCGTATTTTTAACTCAGAAATATACTCAAATAAGAAAAACAATTAATTAGCTCATCTCCTAATCTGGTTAACCACGAGCTCATTAATCCGAATCCTTTTACGAGCTCGTTAATCCTAATCCTTTCCGTTGTTTCAGAACATCGTTGCGGTGCACGGCAGCCGTGTTCCCTTCCCTTATCAAATCCCCAAGAACCCATCTCTAATCCCTAGCTAATCTCGAGTTTGTTGCTCCTTAATCCCCTATAAATACCCCCGACCTTTAGCCGCAGCCACACCGAAACACCTCCCAAAAATCCATCTGTTCGTGCGGAGTTGTTACCCGAAGTTCGTCGCTGCCGAGGACGCCATCGCCGGAGGCCGCGTCGGTAAGGCCGCCACCTGCGAGTCGTCGCCGTCCGCCATCTTCCGCCGCTGCCTGCGAGCCGTCGCCGTCCGCCGTCTTCCGCCGTAGCCGCTGCTCGCTGCGTGCGTCGTTGCTACTGCTGCGTGCGCTGCTTGTTGCTGCTGCGTGCGTAGCTGCTGCCCGCTGCCTGCTGCATAGCTGCTGTTTGCACAGCCGCTGCTTGCACGCCGCTGTATAGCCGCTGCTCGCTGCGTGTTGCCGCTTGCTGCGCCGTCGCCGCCAGGGACGCCAAGCCGATGGAGAAACCGAGAGCTGGCCGTTGTTTTCTTTTCTTTCTTACTCCTCTGTCCGCCCATGTGTGGCTGAGGAATTGGGGTTAATTCATCTACTCCGTAGCCTTATGCCATCTTAGTCCTTCACTGTTCAAACCATCCATCCACCCAATCGCCTGAAACCAATTTTATAAGCATCTAATCTAATAACTATATTTATTTCTTATTTTTATTGACTTTTATTTGCTGTGATTTATTTATTTGTGATTCGATTACGTGTAGACGACGCCGAGGATACCGGAGGAGAGCTTAACGTGGTGTACTCGGAAACTCAAGGTGCAAGCTAGTTACATGTTGAATCCTAGTTTTATTTTAGTTTTCTCTTATTTACTGTTCCTAGATTTTAAACATGCATGCTTAAGTTTATATTATTTTACTTGATTAGATTATAGCTAATACCTATGCCGTGTTAATCATCTATTAGCACGTTTTACATTCCATTGATGCCTAGTAAAAACTACTCTTATTACCGCCATCCTTGAATCTAGTTACGCCAAATGCTTAGTCGCTTCGTTGGGATTTATATTCACTTTACGATGGGAATTCATTCAAATTATTGGTAGAGAGAATCTACTCTTTATCTGTGATTTTGGTTAATTAACTCAACTAAAATCAACGTGGCGTGAGTAGACTCGAGGTGGTGGTTTGATGAAGTGGTTGTGTGGTTCGTGGAATGCCACCTCAGTCGACATAAGGACCGAGCATAGTGGATGATCTAGCCAAGCATAATCGTACAACCATGGGTGTTAATAATGGTAATACCTTAGTCATTACTCTGGGAAGTTTAAGTTCGGGTTGTCATGGCGGTGTGGGCGTGCTTGATCAGCACCGAAAGTCCATCTGGCACACGAGGGGACCCCTGGCTTGGTGAAGAATCTGCCGTGGTGAATCCTTAGTGAGGCATCCTCGAATTTAGGCCTACTAGGGATAGTGGCTTCGTCTCACTCTAGGGTGAGTCCCATGGGTAAAGTGTACCCACTCTGCAGAGTTAAAACTATCATGATAGCCGTGCTCACGGTCAAGAGCAAGCTTAGGCAGCTCTACGATGTTACCTGACCATTTTAATATTTAACTTGTTGTAGAAGGTAGGGGCAAGGACTGCCGGACAGCGAATGTCGGGCAGCGAATGCCAAGCATTGCAATGTAGGGACTATATTGCAAAGGTGTCGAGTAGTTTGGCCGTTCTATTTATTTATTATTGTTGAGAAAACTAGAGTGCTAAAATGAGTTTTGTTATTCTTTGAACCTATGCTTTCTACTAATAGGTTATTAAAGGAATCTTAAATGCAAATGAACCATCACCTGACCTTTGTCCCTTGCATTCATGTTTAAGGACCTGCTTGCTAAAATTTGCTCTTTCAGAATTACCACCAGGTGGAAATACCGCCGAATATCTAGATTACGAGGAGGAGTTTGACGAAGGTGGTCCTGGCTACTAGGCTTAAATCCCCGTCAGTTGCCTGTGGCATATGAAGGGGCTGGACCATCGCAATTCATCTTATGCTTGTTTTTTTATTAGTTACATTGGATATTTAATATTTGTAATAATTGGCTTTGCCAAAATACTCTACTTCATACATTCGTTAAATTCAGCAAAAGGTGTGATTCCATTCTGCTATTATGTGCATACTAGCTATGATCCGTTGGGACTAGTATACTTAAGCACATAGGGGTCGGTTTTGCAAAACCGGGTTCCCACAGACTCTATCCAGGCCTCCACATATAAAGGGAGGCAGCCCTGGTGTAACCATGACAACGACCTCATAATAGTAGCATAAGCAAGAGGAGGTCAGCGGCCGGCATGTGGTCGTGACCTGGTTAGCCGGTGTGCTGCGGTATTATGAATTGGGGAGGAGTGTCCATAATCAGAGCCCCGCAGATGTAGACAAAAGCCGAACTGCGTTACCAAACATCGTGTCTCCTGGTGTCGTTCGTGATCTTACATCGGCGTAAATTCCTAACAAGTGGTATCAGAGCTTGGTTAGCGAGGTTAGCTATGCGGAAAATCTAGGGGGAGACACGAGGTTTATGCATACACGGGCGCCGCGGAAAACGCCCTATCGGCGCAAGGTGGAGCATGGCGGCGATCGACGATTCGATCGGTGGTTTCGGACACTTCGAGCAGGACGCTCGAACAGTTCGATGGGCTACCGTTGGCAGGGATTGACCAGACGTAGCGATCGGGCCGACAAAGTAGCCGGCGAGGTCGGCAGCAACGGCGACGACCTTGGCGTTTGCGATCAGACCGGCAAGCGCGAATGGATGCTAGATAGATTGGAACGGCGGGAGCAGTGATGTGACCAGATGTTGCACAGGAGGCGCTGCATCACGACACTGAGGGCGAAGCTGTGTTGTGGATACAGAAGGCCAGGGGGCGGCATGTTTTGCTCTGCACGGACGTGGTGCACGGTGGCGGGCTGGGAAGCCTGCTCGAGGACTCAAAGATTGAATCTAGAGGTGTAGATTCAAGGGGAGTCAAACAAATATCCAAAGGAAGGATGCAACCAGAATCCGGGTGCACGGGTTCGCGCATGACGCTGGAAGGACTTCAAGGTGGAGAGACCATATTCTCCAAGGTGGAGTTTGTTAGGTATTGTGTCGAATATGTGTACGAGTAGGTTATAAGGACTCTGTGTTGTAACAGGCAAGGTTGGTTAGTGTTAGAGTCGGACTCTATCCAGGCCTCCACTATATAAAGGGAGGCAACCCTAGTGTAACCATGACAACTACCTCATAATAGTAGCCTAAGCAAGAGGAGGTCAGCGGCCGGCATGTGGTCGTGACCTGGTTAGCCGGTGTGCTGCGATATTATGAATTGGGGAGGAGCGCCCATAATTAGAGCCCCGCAGATGTAGGCGAAAGCCGAACTACGTTACCAAACATCGTGTCTCCTGGTGTCGTTCGTGATCTTGCATCGGCGTAAATTCCTAACAAGAAGAGAGAGAGAGAGAGAGAGAGAGAGAGAGAGAGAGAGAGGGAGATGATGAGGAGGTGGCCGACGCGGTCACCCCTGGCCAGGAGCTGCTTGGTCAAGAGGCGACGCGACATCGGCCCTAGGGGTGCAGCGGTGGTGGCTGACCGGCTAGGAGGCGGCGTGGCGGACCGGCGGTGGATTCCTTCGGCGGTCCAGGACTCCAGGCTCAAGGATACGGCGGTGGAGGCATCCATGATGGAGCGGCGGCAGGCGGTTTCGCGGTATGGCACGACGGCGCACGGCGTCCTGCCGGCGGCGGCGTGAACTCGTGGAGGAGACGACAATTCCGATGCAAGAGTGCATACTGAGGCGGTTCAACAGCGGCTGCCCCTGCACTACAAACCATTGACGGCAACCTTAGCAAAAGAGCACCAGGATCCGGGAAGCACGGCAAGTGTTCGGTGATATGTCTAAAAGGGACTTTGAGGTGATTTTTATGTGAAAATTAGTTGGGCTTCTATTCACCCCCTATAGTAACCGATTCCAGTCCTTCAAAAGGAGTGGCGCAGAAGCCACGGGGGAAGAAGACAGAGCCAACATGAAAGAAAGAAAAGGGAAGGAAGAAAGAGAAAAGAAAAAGAAAAAGAAAAAGAATAAAAAGAGAAGGGGAGGGGTCCATTGGCAGAAAAATTTTGAATATTAATTTCCAAATTTTTGGTATAAAATTTTAAATATAAATTGATTAAATCTAATTTTTACTAAAATAATACAAGCATTTTCAAATTTAGATTTAAATTAATTATGTTTTTATCAAACCCAAATCAAAGCATTTGTTATCAAATATAAATTTTTAATACATGATTATTTGAAACACAAAACATTGTTCTAAATTTAATACTAAAACTCTTTATATTCAAACCAAAATTAAAATATTGATTACCAGAATAAAATTTTGATTTTTACAACTCGAAATATTATTTTTACAAAAATACGATTCTTCCTTAACATGCACATTTTCAAAATTAGAACATTTACAGAAAATTTTTATTTTATATGAAATAATGATGCATGATTTTTTTTAGGGTTTTGAAAATGGGGATGTTACACCCGTGCAACATGGGAAGAAAAGTGCTTTTATAGAAAGTATTCAAAAAAATTGAGTGAGACTCACTTTTTTAAGAAAAACGACAGGCTAACCCCTTTGGTGTTTCTCTGAAAATTTCAAATAAATCCAAAAAATTTAGAAAATTGGGGCCATCTTGGAAGCATCATGCTAATGTAGAAAGCACATGCAAGCCGAAGAAAAAAGTGGTTTTACAACGGGTATTCGAAAAAACGCTAATGGCTAACACCTTTGGTGTTTCTCTCAAAGTTTCGAAGAAATCCAAAACTCACATAAAGATGGTGTTGCATTGGAAACATCTTGGTAATGCAGAAAGACTTGCAACCAAGGGAAAAAGGTAGCTTTACAACCGTCACTAAAAAAATTAAGAAAAACTCACATTTTTTGAAAAAAAATCCAAAGGCTGACCTCTTTGGTGTTTCCCTGAACATTTTGAATAAATCCAACAATTCTAGAAAGGCGGGGTTGCCTTGAAAACATCGTGGTATTGCAGAAAGCACGTGTAGCCTAGGATCAAAAGTGGTTTTATAGAAGATATTCAAAACATTATGTTGTGCAAAACTTGCAGTTTTCAAAAAAAAAAAAAAGAAGCCAACACCTTTGGTGTTTCTTTGAAAATTTTCAAGAAATACAAAATTACGGAAAGCTTGGGTTGTCGTGGAAACTTCATGGTAATGCAAAAAACACATGCAACCTGGGGAAAAAATGGTTTTACAGCATGTATTCAAGAAAATTGGGCAGAACTCGCTGTTTTTGAATAAACCATATGCTAACGAGCCAAAAGAGTGGATGCCCCGGCCTAGAAATCAACATCGACATGAACAAATAGATAATGGAATCGCCGTTGCTTTACCACAACAAATAAACGATAACATGGGGAACAGTAGTGCTGGAAATTGAGCCGTGCCGTGCCGATCTAATCCGGGCCCGTTGTGTCTCGGCCAGATGCAAAATAGGTCGGCATGACCCAGTCAGAACTTCGGGCCATGCTGAGCTTGCACGGAGTGTCAAAATCCAGGCCCAGCAATGTCCAAAAGCACACCAGGTTGACTCGAGCACGGCATGGGTGACAAAACAACAAGATAATATTTTATAAATTTGTGTTATTCAAATAAAAAAGTTCTCTACACGAAAATGATGCGCCACAAAATTTTCTACAACTTTCATGTTCAACTAAAATTCATCTAAGCAGCATTAGATCTCGAAAAAGGTATATTATCGAGGCTTGTGCCGTCCGTCCTAATGCAGGCAACGAACAAAGTACTTCTTATAAATTCGTACGTTATTGACATGAAAACGTTGTCTACATAAAAATGATGGGCCTGAAAATTCTCCACAGCTTTATTGTTCAACCAAAATTCCTCTGATGTAACAGCCCAGCTATTATTTTCAGTTAAGCATGCATATCATAATTGTTTTCATTTGGTTTTGTTGTGGTTCCTTAAAACTTTCCATGAAGTTGCATATAAGCATCAGGTAATCTGGTGGGAACATAGGACTTTAAACCTAAACAACTAGTATAGTAATGAGCCAAGCCACTAGAATAATTGGATACAGATCGGCCGACCCTTGGCGAGCAGTTGCATGACTCGTCAAGTACCTTTCCTAGCTAGCCGAGCGAGTAGGCACCGAGTGCTTCCATGCACTCACCGAGCTTCCCCAACTAGACCCAAGTGACGGGCAAGCAGGGCACATAGCCTTCGGGTGAGCAGGCGGGCAAGCAGGATACCAGGTCGCCGGGCGAGCACCATGAGAGCAGGACACGTGGCCGCACGGCGAGTAGTCGGGCGACCACTCCCGACTGAACTTTACCGGGCAATACCAAGCAAGGGGGAATTTAACTAAGTGAGGAGAAGCCCGAGTAGAGTTAGTAGGGCTATCTCTTAGATTAAAAGCTACTTGAGTAACCCGAATCCATTTAGTTCCTTTATTCCTTTTGTCCCAGACAAATACTCGAAGACTTCCCTCTCATTGGATGAAGTGGGCGGTGGAGCAAACAGAAAAACCGAGCCTAAGTACAGTAGTCCCAAACTCGGTTAGTTTCAGCGCGTCCCCAGGAATGGCCAGTCAGTATATATTTTCTTTAAAATCAAACGTAGCTTAGGTGAAGAAGTTGTCTACATGAAAATTGTGCGTCTGGAAATGCTCTACAATTTTCATGTTGACCGCGAACTCAGCCGTGTGGTTATTCTCCCCCAAAAGCTGCTCTCACCGAGCAGCAGACCAGCTAACTAGTTTATCCCGAGTAATCTTTAGCACCCCAAATTCATATGACCATATCTCCCTCATCCGAACTCGGATTTGGGTGATTCTTTTTGTAAAATCTGGATTAGCTCATGAACTTTTTGAATATTATGTTGTTCCATTGTTTCTATGTGTTTGGCATTTTGTTTGAATTTTCTTTGATGTGCTTATTACCGAAACGATAGGAAACGACGTTCCGGAGGAGCCCGGACTTGAGCA
The DNA here is from genome assembly GCA_005191435.1 of Raddia distichophylla. Taxonomy (NCBI): domain Eukaryota; kingdom Viridiplantae; phylum Streptophyta; class Magnoliopsida; order Poales; family Poaceae; genus Raddia; species Raddia distichophylla. Next base: position 631,471 of record SPJY01028224.1, on the reverse strand, counting down.
AGCTACTCTCCCTCTCAATGACTAGGACCAAGGCACTTATTACTCCCCTCATTTGACTCAATCATATTGAACTCTATTTACTCGCACTGCTTTGATTATATTCTATCAACGATTGCATGCTAGTTTCTAATATGACATTTGATGGGTAGAAAGTAGTTATGTCCTATTAGTGGTCAGTTTATTAATAGAATTGACATCTCCATTCCTTGTTAGCCTAAGTGGGTACTATTAATCTCTGTTTGTGTCATGAATGCTTAGACTTTCTTAGAGTCCACGTGCTTGAGAGCAATACTTGATTATGATATCTTGATGATGCATATGAGGATTTGGAGTTGTGCTGGAACGGGTGGTAGGAGATGACGGGAGGAAGGATCCCGGTCATGTAGCCCCGTTCGAGTGTTTAAAGACCGAACACGGTGCCATCATTTCGAGCTACTATACGTAAGACCACACATGTATCATGGGGACACTTTGCCAACTTTATGTGCGTGCTTGTACCGTAGGTGATCGTTGGGGCTGTTGTTGCATATTCGCTTGTGTTTTGTGGGTGGGGACTGCCTAGGGGCCTCTTCTTAGCCATGGGTAGCTTCCGTGGGGGTTCATGGATGGCTAGATAGAAGGCCCTGAGTAACGTCCACTGCAACGGTTAACTCCATTAAACCACAACACGGCACGTGCAACATTGGGCTACAGTTACCGGGCGATCCCATGATCTGGCATGTACATCTAGGATGCTTCGGCATGGCTTGCGTGTTGTGTGGGTAAAGTCGTACACCTCTGCAGAGTTTTGAACTGTTAGAACAGCCGCGTCCTATGGTTAGGGATGAAAGCTTGTTAAATTGAGACACTTCGCTTAGCATTTGGGTTCTAGGATGGTTATGGTTTTGGTTGGGTTATGTTTCTGAGCAATGGGTTGCTCGTGGTGATCGGTCGGATAGAGACCCGGGATGAATAGAGTCCCGATGATGGTACGATCGGATAAAGACCTCGGGCGGACAGAGCCCCGTAGATCGATCTAGATGAAATTGGCCATGTTACACTTGTTGATGTTACTACTGGTCCATAAATCTTTACATGTTTGTTCAAGAGCCATTCGCCATTCGCCATCTACTTATGTTTACGTCTTAAAAATGTTCTTTACGCTGAAACTTTTTGCTAGCCTTCAATTGATATTCAATATGCATGAACAAGTCTATAAGTAGCTGAGTACCATTTGTACTCAACCGATGTGCTGCTAATTGTTGCAGGTGATACTGACCCCACACTTGAGTACTATTATCAAGCTGGGAATGACGATGCTAGCGAACACGGTGTCGAGCCTAGCTTCCAGTCGGTTGCCTTTGGGTTGGGAGGCATACCACGCTGGCCTTTTGTTCTTCCAGATAATGATCTTCGCTGCTTTTGTGAACCAATTATCTATTCCGCTGCGAACAACTCTGAACTATGTTAAACTTACTTGTATGGACCGCAGTCCATACTCCTTTTGTAATATAAAGTTACGACCATTTGCCTATGTGTTGTGCTATCGATCCAAATAAGGATATGTGTGTGATGGTAGTTGATCTTGGGAGCTGTCATCGAGCACGTATCCGATTCCGGAGTTCGCACTTGTTTTAATATAGATTGCTTGTTCTGTGCAATCGGATTGGGTGTTAACATACTCGGCTCATCTCGGGTTGGCCTGTATGTTAGTATCCAATCAGTGTATGTCGCAATCAACTTATATCTCTAGTAAGCCGAATGAAAACTAAGGGTGTACTGACATCTGAGTAGCAGAAGACATTGAAGGAGGCGAATTACCGAGAACTCTGCCATCCGTTCTAATGCACGCAGCGAAGAAAAAATTATTTAGAAATTCATACATTTCTCTAATGAAAATGTTGTCTGCATGAACAAGATGCGCCTCAAAATTATCTACAACTTTCATGTTGAACGAAAAATTCATCAGAGCAACGAAAATATCACAAAAAACAGAAATTACTGACTTAGTGCTCTGTTTGGGTCGTGTTGGCCCAAGAACGGTCCGGATAGTCGGACCAGGTGGTTTGCCATGCCTGGTTTCTAGGCTCGTCCCAGCACACTATTCGGGCCATGCTGGCCCGGCCCATTTTTCATGTCTTGTGCTGTCGCGACCCCCTGCATGTCCACAAGGAATCCGGCACCATGATCTGATACTAGGCCCAGACTAGTACCTCATGAAGGACAATTAAACGGCTATCATCGCTGGCATTCCATTATTAGTCAAAATAACGGAGTATTACAAGGTAGCATCATATGCTATTACAATAAGACAGATATTACTAAATATTAAAAACGAATAAAGAGAACATCAGAGTAGCAACAGCCTTCAGTGACGATATCCAAGCAATTGACCCGGACACTCGCAGCTAGTCTTGCACACCTGAGTTTGGACCCTCCTTGTTGGGGACGGGGTCCCGATCTTCCGACAGGTAGGATAAACACGATTGGTGGAGAACTCGGCGTTGATGATCTGGCTTCCAATCATAACAGATTTAAGCCTGCAATCGCTACACCACTGTCTCCGTTCGTTATCAACAAGACACGGTTGACCTCACCACGAAGGTTAATTCCAGCCAGCGAATCGAGAACACAAGCAAGAACACGGTAGATGCAATCTCAATATTACAGATTACCGATTAAGCACACGAGTTGGGGTTCCGCAAACCGGTAAACGGCGAAGCTGCAACGGCAGAACAATCTAAGCAAAACCCAAGTCTAAACGATGACGGCTACTGAATATATAGCGATGGCAAGGGTTTGGGGCGCTCAACCCTAGGGTTATATGGGCCACGGGCCCAAAGTGGAGGTGGCGCAACACCCGTCAAATTTTGACGTCCTTTTGATTTCGCGATTTCTGTTGATTCTGATAGACTTTGGGCCTCAAACTGGATCCATTGGAAAAGCTCTCGTCGTGGGTTTATCCTTGTAGACCAAGAACGTCCAAAACGGACTTCGTATGACCGAGCTATGGTCATTTCAAGTTGGACTTCTCCTGGTGGCCGAACTGGGCTCGTGGACGACGAATTGGGTTTGATCTTTGGTTGGGCCTTTGTTAGGACCTGAAATCGGAGTCGAGTCCCTTGTGTGCTTTACCTGTTCTAGTCCCTGGATCAGTAGCTAGAACACACAGATATACAGCTCTTGGATCATAGCCATCAAATGAACAAACTTTATTACATCGGAATAATAGCCAAAGTGGCCTTTACATCAGAGTATGCGCAAGCGTGGCGTTTATTACAAAAGGTAGGCACGCAGGCCTTACAATAGCGGAAGACTAAAATACAAGTTCAACTTCAAAAGACCAAAACAAGACGATTCCCACAGGCAAGCTATAGTTAGCGCTCCTAGGTGTCGCATAATCTTCATCTTCAATTCCGTTGGTGAAGCCTTCATCCTTGCACAACTTGTCGTTAGGAAACATCGTCAAGTGGCAACCTACTCGTTGGAATGAGCAGCCCGCATGAAAGGCGGGGTGAGTACGCGAATACTCAACGAGCGAGGCTGATTATATGCAACTAAGGCTTACAAAGGAAGGGTAAGGTTATTTTGCATAAAGACAGCTTTTTAAAGGTTTTTCCTATATTTTGAAATATGAGGAAAACATGATATAAACAAATATTTTGTTTTCAATTTCTTTTCTTTCCTTCGGCCGCAGCCGAAAATTTCCCAAGTGGCTAGATCATGGTTCCCCGCCATGAACCTATACCCTCATCACTCACAGTTCCCCACTGTGACTGTGAGGAGAATAAAGCAAAACAGGTTTTCCTTTAAAAACATTTTGAAAATCAAAATGAACTCTACCAGAGAGGCAGCTCCCCGTCGTCCATCCTTAACCTCGAGCAAGGCTATCATGATAGTTGTACACTCTGTAGACGTTGCGCGCTTTACCCACGAGACAGGATTTCCCGAGCCAAAGGGTCTTCCTGACAAGGAATTTGGCAGTCTTCCTCCTAATTCGGTAACCCCGCTCCCAACAGCAGAACAGTGGGTACCATTGGCCTCGGCTTAGTGCCACACTCGACTGGCTGTGGATTGCATCATTGGCCTCGGCATAGTACAATCCAGACCATTGCCCTTCGGATAGTCCCACTGAATGGGCACCGAACTAGAATTTCAAAAGCTACTAAGCCAGGGCCTGCCCACATAGGCACTCCTGGAGTTTGGGCGCGGCTCTCCTGAGAACGATGTGAAGATAGTGCAAGTTTAGTGCTCCATAACAATGGTAACTGATGGCACTATGGATTGATGAGGAGTCAAGGCAACTTAAGGGAGTTTTTGGGTGCATTTTAATGGTCATTTGGGCACTAATTGGAGGAATTGGAAGGGCTAGGAATGATGGCTGCGCAAAAACATGGAGGAGAGAGGTGCTGTGCATGCAATAAACAGAGAGAGAGAGAGAGAGAGAGAGAGAGCTACGTAGTGGAAAGGAAGAGAGAAGAAGAAAGTAGAGAGAGAAAGGGTGGATGACAAGTGGGTCCGATGGAATGTGAAAGGAGAGTAAATAAATAATAAGTCCAAATCCAATAAAATATAACAAAAATATACTTCTCTTTCTTTCCCAAATAATTTATCAAATAAAATTATTGAAGACAAAATATAAATTTTATTTTTGGAAAGGCATCCATATATTTGTTTGATTTTAGAACTTTAACAACCGTAACCTAGGGTTGCACAGTTGTAGGAAAATAATCATCAAAAGAAATTACTTAAATATGATTTTTAGGAATTCACCAAAAATTTAAATTTTATTCTCACAAATATAGAAGCCTTTGATCATAAATCAAAATTAAATATATTTTATTTTTAAAGTAACATACTCAATTTTTTTTTATTTTTTTAAAACAATTATTCACAAAATTTATTTGATGCAATGCCATGCATGTTTTTTTTTTATTTTTCATAAAAAAAATGAGGATGTTACAGCCTTGAGCAACATGGGGGTTTGGGCCTGAGGTCGTCCAGGAGGTGGAGAAGCGCCTTTCTTGAGTATGTCTTCATGTAGTGGAGGCGGCCAAGGTGGTTGTCGAACTGGTGGCGGCGGCAGTGCAATATCAACACGACGACGTACTTGTTGCTGGCTTGTACGTCCTGGCCATGGTGGTGGTCGACAAACTCATGCAGCCGTAGATGTCGTAGTACGTGTAGATGTATTAAAGTATGTTGCAAGGTGTTGCCAATTTGTAGTGGTCGAAGATGAAGTAGTGGCTTGAAATCTCGTCAACGACCATGCTGAAGAAAAGCTCAGCCATGACCAACATGTTGACGTAGTGTCGGTCATACCCGTGATGGGCATGGTCACATCACTCCTAGTCCTGATCAGGCTTGCAACCTGAATAATAAAATTTATCCGCGATAGATATAATGAGTACGCGGCTACCCAACATGCAATCCCTAATAAATGTATGCAATGGCAAAGATGGGGGAAATTGGCTATTTTACAACAAAACCTATTTACTAATCAAGTTTTAGCAAAAGTTATGTTTTGTTGAATACATGAATCTATAGTACCATCACGAACATCAAAGGAAGATGTATCATTACACCAGACCAATCCCAGCCTACTCTAGTCAAGTTGAATTATTAAAAAGGTGAATCTACGAATGCAAACCTTCCAACCCGTCAATATCCGTTAACATGGATATCATGATAGTATTAACTCTACAGAGTGTGTACAAGTTTCCCCATAAACCCTGTCTCATCCACTAGGTGAAACAGTACAAGACTTTTCTGGCCTACTACGCCCACCACTTCGCCTGCCCTCTCCTTTGGTTTCCCCGGCCCCGCTGGTGTCCGTCGCGGTAGGGCACCCGCTACTTCTGGACACCACCCATGGGTCATTCCCCAATTAAGCCATTCGGTCTCAGGGACGCACCTACCCCTCAGTGGAGATTGCAAGCCTCCCCCTAGGGAAACAGTGACGAAATGTAACCGGACAGCCTACGAGCAAGTGGTTAGTGGGTTTCGTAGTGTACTAAGCCAGGAACAAAGGCACAAATGGTTGTATGGTATGGTTGGTCTAGTAGTACACAAGCTTGGGTCCTAATTAGAGGCGACCGTCTCATCCCCACCACAATCCCGAAAACATCTTTGCCGAGTCTCCCCTAAATCATCTACACTAGTTTTAGTTATTTAGGTTTAACCAAAAATATCATCACGAAGCAAACGCCTCACAAGGCACATTTTGTAGTGAATCCCAATGCAGTCCGACACATCTAGTCAAAGGATAGGCTAAGGAACAGTAAATGGTTCATCAAATAAGGACTAGTCATGCTAGTAAATGACTAACATGAATAAGACACACACGCTATTATTATTTCCAACCCTCGATGCGGAATCCACAGAGAGAGAGGAGGCGACGTCTCGTTTTTTAATTTTCATTTGGATGTTGAAAACCGGAGGTCCACCGCTCATCAAATTATAATCCAATAGATTACAAGTGTAGGCAATGGATATTTGTCCAAACTCACAATAATTTGATAAGGCAATTGAGCTGACGAGGCAAGCAACAGCAGAGCCCTCTGTCGAGGTTAGGCAGCGAGGTATAATTTGTTTTGTGGTTTTACTTTTCGTTTGGATGTTGAAAAGCGGAGGTCCACCGCTCATCTAATTATAATCCAATAGATTGCAAGTGGAGGCAATAGATATTTGTCCAAACTCACAATAATTTGATAAGGCGATTGAGCTAATGAGGCAAGCAACAGCAGAGCCCTTTGTCGAGGTTAGGCAGCGAGGTATAATTTGTTTTGTTCAGCGGGCTTGGGTTTAGGTGGGAGAGAGGACGGAGTAGAGTAGACGTGCACGTGGAGGTGGATGCAAGGCCCTGGCTATTTGGATGTCAGAGGATTTGCTCTGGTGGTCTCTATGGCGTAGAGGATAACCCGATACAACACTACATATACTAACACGGGATGACACGGAGCAACACACATCAAGTCCAGCCCATAAACGGCAGCGGCCTGCTCATGGGGTGAGAAGATAAGTCTTGGTGGCCCTACGAATATGCGGGATGATGCCGTTAATTCGGGCTTGGGATTAGGTGGGAGAGAGGATGGAGTAGAGTAGACGTGCACATGGAGATGGCTTTGACGGGGCACGGCGAAACGCTGAGGTAACTTCATTGACAAAGGTAGGAATGATAGTTGCATAATCAAGCTCTTGTGGCTTTTGAACGCAACCTCGCACCCCTGTGTTGGCCCACATCCTACTGAGAGAGAAAGAAATTCAGAAATGCTATGCATACAAATGAGTCTAAACCTTCAGGAAACGCATGTACCCCTTGCTGATTCAGGCCAATTTTCTGCCCCTTGTACTGCCAGATGTTTGTCTCGTCTATGCTACATGGCATTCCAACTGCAATCGGGCCACAAGTAAATATAGTAGCACAAACATTGACAGTATCATGATCATGGCAGTACTTACTGATTTCATCAACTCCCTCAGATGGTGTCTCTATAAACTGTTGTTCCGCAAGAATGGATGCAATTCCAGGAAATGGAATGTTGGGAGCTCCAATATATAGGCCTACTAACTGAGTGCCCATGTAGAATACACATATGTGCAGTGATTGGCAAGAATATAATAAGATATGTTTCCCGTTTATACCCCAAAATTCAGTGCGCACATTCCTCATAATTGTTCTGATTATATATGCAGGAATGGCATCTCGGTGGCCATCTGGGCGGAAGCAGCGTAGACAGTTCTATAAGTTGATGAGATGACCAGTCTTCTGAATGTCCATTCTGATGAATGGAAAAATTTTATTACTGATATTGTCTTCGAGAACATTCTCCTAATGAAGCCATATAGTTCAAAGCATAACAAGAAGCTTACATTCTGGTTGACGGACAGCGTTGAAACGAAAGAAATAAGTTTAAGTTTGGGGATGATAAAATCCTGATTGAACCTTTGGTTCCAAAAGTTCTAGGGCTTCCCTCTGGGCATTTGTGCAGGCACATGCCATGTACCCGCATGCACACCTCGGGCAAAAAAATTCCACTATCGCAAAACATTTTCTCCAATAACTGGATGTGGAAAACAATAGAAATATAGTGGAATTTGTGGCGCCTGCACGATTTCGCAAATTATACGAGCAAAAAATCTCTCGACGTGAAAAATATAAAAACAAAATAAAATTTATAATAAATAGAAAACAAAATAAATCTATAATAAACAGAAAACAAAATAAATCTATAATAAACATAAAACAAAATATATCTATACAAAAATCGACCTCGCGCAAAAAATTCCACTATTGCGAAGCGTTTCTTCCATAAATGCAAATGTGGAAAAAACAGTAGAAAGAAAGTGGAATTTTTTACGCCTGCACGTTTTGGCTAATTGCAGGCGCCTGCAAAATAGCAATTGCGAAGATGTAATACTTTTAGACACCAAGGGTATTGAATTGCACAGTTTGTACACACTGATAGAACACTAGAGGGGAAGGTCTAAAGGGCAAGGATGTCCTGGAGATGCTGAAGGCAAAAAGACAAAAAATCATTTTGTATATCTTTTATGCTTCTTCTATGCTGCTATTACTTATCTTCGAATACTTGTAAAAGAATCAATTGCAAATTATTGAGCACACTTGAAGATGTATCAAACATTGAAAATTTCAATTGGTGTAAACATGCTACCGAAATTCTGATTTCTGGCATCAAAGATGTCCAAGAGAGAAAAACTAATATGTTTGCCTGGGTGTGTGCATCTCCTCCATGTAAGATTTCTAGCTCCCTTTCTATCTTTATCAGCTTATATTTATCAACTAATTGTTTGTTGCTACTAGCTCAGATTTAATTGTGTGTTGCCTCTTAGCTCATCTTCTACAATTTTAAGCACGAAAGAAACATTAGTAAATCTAACACCCCACTAATACAATCAGTGGCGGAACAAGATCTGAATGGTCTTGCGCCACCTTGGGAGGTTGAAGATGCTAATGAAGGTGTTAGTGACGAGAAAATTGATGATGCCAATGTTCAAAACACTGACATTGCTGATGATGCTGATAAAGAGACCACGGACAATGCTGACGATGCACACCAAGCTGCGCAAAAGTTATTTGTGGGCACTGTTAAGAAAATAGCGGTCAGTGGTTGTATTTCAGCATATTTTCCCAAAAAGGAAAGAATGCATATCTTTATTTTTAGCTGATATCTTGTTTTCTTTTGTCAGGCTAGGGTTCGAGGGGTTCTAGAATTTAAGAAAGCATTTTGTAATGAGATACCAGGTTTGGTGAAGATTATTTTACCAAGGTCAAAACGGAAGGCAGGAGGTGAACATACGGCAGACCCCTCAAAACAGAGGGGAACAAAACGGAAAGCAGGAGGCGAACTGAAGAGGACGGGAACAAAAAAGAAGGCAGGAGGTGAACATACAAGCAGACAGACTCCCGATGGCTTTGTTCCTCTCACGACGGACGAAGAAAATCAAGTGAACCATTTCTTAAATGGTGAAAGGTTGTTGACCAAATATCCTAAGCACTATGGTTAAATTTATTATCACAATGAAGCACTAACTCCCCCATTCACTTTTATAGTGTTAAATTTCCACTTAAGCATGGGTCATATGACATTAAGAAAGAGTTTGTAGCAGGCTTGAAAGATGGATGGTTCTTGGATGATGAGGTGACGAGTTCAATATTATGCTAGAGATGTTTTTGAAATGGAAATTTAAATAATTTATTTGTTTACTCACAGATAATCAATCTCTACATGTTATTGTTATGGGAAAGGCAAGAAAAGGAACCAAATAAGTTTGTGAAATGCTACTTCTTTACCTCATTTCTCTATAGAAAGGTTAGTAGGAATGTGGGATGACCTTTCTTGTCCAATAGACCTATCATAAATGGCCTTAGTTTTTTTTTCTGAATTCTTGTGTAGCTTTGTACTCCAGATAATGAACGTGTAAAAAGATGGGTTAAAGAAGATCTTACAAAGTTTGAAAAAGTATGATCCTTTTTTCTTGTCATCCACGTTTTCTGTTCCTACAAGTACATAGCGACACACATATAAATTACTAACTTTTCTGTTACAGTTGTTCATTCCAGTGAGTAAAGACACACACTGGTTCCTAATAGAGGTAGACATAAAGTGTAGATCTATTCGCTTATATGATTCCTTGGGTTGGTGACAAAGGGAAGCAATTCAAGCTGTGGTAGGCCTAATTCACTCATTTAGAGCCAAAAGCACTTTTATAAAAAAAAATTAACGGTAGTTCTTTTTTCTACCAGGCTAATTATGTCACAAAATATTTGGATAAAGGCACCGATACCTAGAAAACAGAAACCATGGCGAAGGTATTCCGATGCAGGAAAATGTATATGATTGCGTCGTATTTATGATGAAGTACATTGATTTCCTCAGCAGAGGTCGCCCTCTCTCTTTTCATCAGGTGAGTACAAGAATTATGTCATGATTTCAATGGTAAATATTTCCCTCAAACAAAATTGGTCTGAATCACTTACTATTTGTTGGATTATACCATATATTTTAGGAAGCAAATAGCAAAAGAGATCCTAGCAGAAAAGGCTGACTAGCAGGTTGGAAAAGTAATCATCTTTCTCTGGGAGGACTCCTTTAGAGCCAAATGCACTTTTCTTTTGAAATTTTAACGGTAGTTCTTTTTTCGACCAGGCTCATTATGTCACAAAATATTTTGATAAAGGCACCGATACCTGGAAAACAGAAATCATGAAAGGTATTCCGATGCAGGAAAACGGATATGATTGCGGCATATTTATGAAGAAGTACATTGATCTCCTCAACAGAGCTCGCCCTCTCTCTTTTCACCAGGTGAGCACAAGAATTATGTCATGATTTCAACTGTAAATATTTCCCTCAAACAAAATTGGTCTGAATCGCTAAGGATGATACCATATATTCTAAGAAGCAAATAACAAAGAAGATCCTAGCATTAAAGGCTGGCTAGCAGGTTGGAAAAGTAATCATCTTTCTCTTGGAGGGATATAGCAACCGGAGGCGCGGCGGCGGCGGTGGCCGTAGGTGAGCGGAGCACGTCGTCAGTGTTGGCGCGAGGGAGACGATGTGGCAGCGGCCGACGCGGGACGGTGGCGGTGGACCGAAGGTACCGACCGACTGAAGCATAAACAACTTGTCTTCTACCACCTCTTGTTATGTAAATTCGGTGAAATGGAGAATGTTGTACCTGGACCCATAAATGTTTTATCTGATCGCTAGGGTATGAACTACTTGTGAACATGTTGACATAGCCATTAGGCTATGGCAAAGTATTCTATAACGATCATGTATAGTCATGTGTCCTATTTGTTTGTCATACTTTGGGTGTCCTTATGTATGAGCGCCGGTGTGATGCCTGCACAGTAGCACTACCGCCCTCCTCCGTCATGAGCTCGTCGGAGCTGGTGGTTGAGGCCAGCTGCTCCAAGATCCGTGCATGATCATGTTGTAGTGGCTGCATCCTCATAAACCGAGTCATTCCGGACCGTCGCAGTGTTGAGTGTATGACACGTAGGCCAAGGTCCCACCTATCAGTTGAAATCTACAAGCTTGTTCGTCTGCCACGTGTCGTGCTCTTACGCCGCCATGTGACCTGATCCGTCGAGGCACTGGGGCCTCCTTGCCCGCCTACGTCGTGCTCGGCAGGCCACCATGTGGCGTTCGTGTCGCAACGCCACGTGGCCTTGTCCGTTAAGGCGCTGGAGCCTGCGTGCCCGCCTAACGCCGTGCTCGCCAGGCCGCCATGTGGCGTGCTCTTCCACGGCGCTGGAATTTTCGCAGGTCATTGGAATTTGCAGTTCTTTTGATTTTTTGTACTCCCTCCGTCCCAAAGTATAGGGCGTATAAAAATTTTCATCAAGACCAAGAAATGGTGCTTAAGAGAGTAAGTCATCCTTAATTATCTCATTACTCGAAGCATCACAAATTAATCTTTAATCTCTTGCTTATGTGCATGCGAGCATGCATCTCCTTCCCATGCGTTTAACTAATAGCTTGAATAGCTAAAGCTAGCAAAAGCATGCACTTCATAGTGTGAATAGCTTAGCTATGAGTTAATTGCTCGTCTAGTGGCGCCCTTCTGCCTTCCCGAGCTCCACCACTATATCTTCTCCCCCCTTCACTGTTCGACACGCATTATCGCCAAATCTCCTCCCCCAGTCTCGCCTTCTCTCCTCCCCGTCTCTCACATTCTTGCCTCCGCCAACGCGCGATGCCGTGCCGCCACAAGACCTGTTGGATGGGGTCGAGGCCACCACCGCACCTAGTAAGGAGAATGATGATTTTTGGTTCATTGATATTGTTTTTCTTCCTGAAAATAAGAGTTCAGTTATGATTTGTTGTCTCCTGCAATCTGATTTCAAGTTGTGCAAGCAAGAAGAGGGCGAGGAAAACCATACTAACATGTAGTTGGACCTAGAGGTTGGCGACACACCCCTCCCTACCATACGATCTGATGGCCAGGTAGAGGATGGCAAGGAAGGAGAGGAATAAGCAAAAGGGTGTTGCTCTCCCGAGGAAACTTCACAAAAGAGTAGAGAGTGCTAAATGGTCTGCATCCCCAATGCTGCTCCTTCGATCCGAGGGGACACAAGTCAAACAAATCAAGCCATTCATCCTTCGGAGGGTGATAATGAGAACAACTCGGAGAGTGACTCCAGCTTTGAGGGTGACACTGAGTCCTTCGACAACTGATCGGATGCGATGAACAACAAGTATTATAATGTCCTCAAATCCAAAGGAATAGAAATGTTTTGCAACTTGTACGGTACTTTGCGCTACCCCCTCTGCCCCTCCAAGAAAAAGGAGGACCACGTCTTGGAGCTCATCCAGCATGCCAAAAGCATCAGTCGAGATTCTGGCAAACACCTTGCGATTGTTTGGTATGTCAAATGCAACCTAGACATCATAGAAAAGCTTGCAGGTGCATTTAAGAGGAATCTTTATGCCAGCAAGAGCAACTTAAAGAAGAATCAAATGGTTAGTTAAAGAAATATAACACATGTGCTGGCTATCCAGAATACACTTGTACACTTACCTGTGCTGACTATGCCATGTATTGTCTACGCAGGTTTTTTCATGCTTCACAAGACCGCCAACCGCTGCCCACTTCAGTAACACCGTCATCAACACAATATTAACATCCAAGGCCTTTGACGTTGAGGTTTTCCTCCAGTAATTCAACAAAAGGGAGGCACTCAACGTTGGTCTCGATACCGAGAGCAAAACCATTTAGGGTCCTCTTAAGCAAAAGAATGGCACCCTGCAGCTCTGCATCGACGACCAATGCCTCATCTTTCAGATCATCAATGCCGACAGAATCCCCGAAGATCTTACCAGTTTCCTTAAGAACTCCAAATGCTGCTTCATTAGCATGGGGATCCACAAAGACGCCCACCAGCTGGTTATGTGTTACAACCTGAAGGTGGCCAACATGGTTGACCTTGCAGATATAGTGGCAGTCAAGCTGCCATATATGACAAACCCATCGCTGAAGAATCCAGCAGCTGAGTTATTGGGATGTCAGATGGATAATTCTGCGACCAGAACAAACTAGTTTGCACTGGTGCTGTCGCAGAAGCAAATCAAATATGCTTGCTTCGACGCCTACATCTCTCTTGAAGTTTGTCGACGCCTCCTTGATGACTAGGTAACTATTGAGACGGAATTTCGTTCACCTGGTGTCAGAGCATACAAGAAACTCTGCTCGACGCTGATTGCAGTAAAACTTCCCATAACACTTTGCATTTTGTAAGCATATAGGCATGTGCCATACAAGACCGGTATAATGTGCCTCTGAAATTATCAATGTAAGGGTGATAGATACGGTGCACAATTAAAATAGTTTAATTTTTTTGCAAAAGAGAAAACTAAAATAAAACGCAAAAGGGGGTTTTTAACCCCAAATCTACCTCAACCTCGAGGGCCCATTTCCCCTCTACCTTCTCCCTCTCTCTCCATCTTTCTCCCCGGTGGATCACGTCGCAACCATCTCCCTATGCTCGGCCCACATGACCCGAGAGGAGCATGCTCGCGCCTCCCTTTCCTCTTACCGATGCCCGAGATCCACCAGCCAGTCTTGTCCCCTCTTACAGGAAGGAGTAACATCCAACAGCAGGAGGTCTTGGACCTTCTCATTGAAGAGTATCGTGAAGAAGTGTGGGAGGTGCAAAAATCAATGTAATTGGCTCATCAAATGATAATCCCCTACATTACAAGTAGAGGCAATGGATTTTCATCCAAACTCAAAATAATTACGGTCTCCATCTGTAGAGGCGACTAAACTACTGCCAGCTTCATTGGCGATAGTACCTCAATCGCCAATCAAATTGGCGACCCGAGCCGCGCAACTTTTAGAGGAGAGATTTTGGATATAATGGGTCCTATACGAAATACATGAAATGTGTTGGCAGTTTGTCTCTCAACTAATGCACATCTTGGCGATTATGCGGTTATTGGCCTAATTAACCCCATATACAAGCCCAGTGCAAGGCTGCAAACGAATATGAAATTTTACCAATAATTCACAATTGTCCAGCCAAAGCCTTAGTGAATTTGAATTAAATGACATGATCCAATAACTGAAAAATATATCATAATAATTATCTTCTAAAATGGAAAACACACATAATAATATAAAAATGATAAGAAAAAAAGTAGAGTTGAGAGTACAAACCAGTGCAAATATCAATGTTCAAATTCGCATTCACTTTCAGCTGCAGCAAAGGATGCAGTGACCTGTAGTGATAGCATGGCGTATAGAATAACAATATTTTAACATGTCATTGTTATGCTCTAGATCTTTGGGGCAATTTCGCACTGAAATAAACTAGCCGTTATAATGGACGACACAGCCTCCAGACTATATATCGGGAACTGATGGGCATGACATGTGTTCAGGTTGTTCCTAAACCGTTATAATGGACGACACAGCCTCCAGACTCTATATCGAGGGGCTGCTAGCTATGACACGCGCTCGGGTCATTCCAAGGCCGTTATAATGGACGACACAGCCTCGAGACTCTATATCGGGGGGCTACTGGGCATGACACGCGCTCAGGTCATTCCTAAGCCGTTATAATGAATGACACAGACTCCAGACTCTATATCGATGGCTGCGGGGCATGACACATGCTCGGGTTGTTCCTAAGCCGTTAAAATGGATGACAGAGCTTCCAGATTATATATCGGGGGCTGCTGGGCATGACACGCCCTCGAGTCCGTTCCTAAGCCGTTATAATGGACGAACGCTAACCGATGTTCAGTTTTTTAGCGCTTACGTGGCAGGTGGCCCCCCGAAGGTGTACACGAGGGGAGGCACGGAGATCGGGCGGCCAGGCACGGAGATCGTTGCTCCATAGCAGCGACGGACGGCCCTCTTGCTAGTGGAACCAGCGGTCCCTCAGGGCGGGGCGGCTCCTGTCTGGGCGGCCGTGGCATCGGGGGCAGCCACCGAGGTGGTGACAGGCAACGGCGCCGCCGGAAGCGAAGGCGTTGCCTTCGCTGAAGAACTTGCCGCCGCGCTCCCGCTGGTGGGGAGGGCTGCGGCGGACAGCCCGCTCACTTGTGTCACCGACGGTCCCTCAGGCACCCCGGCTACTGTCTGGCCAGCCGTGGCGTCGGGGGCAGCAGTCGAGTTGGTGACAGGCGTCGATGCCACCGGAAGCGGAGGCGTTGCCATTACTGAAGAACTAGCCGCCACGCACTCGTTGGTGGGAAGGGCAGCGGCGGACGGCCCGCTCGTCGGTGGCACCGACGGTCCATCAGGAGCCCCTGCTCCTATTTGGGCGGCCGTGGCGTCGGGGGCAGCAGCCGAGGTGGTGACAGGCATCGTCGCCGCTGGAAGCGGAGGCGTTGCCGTCGCTGAAGAACTTGCCACCGCTCTCCCGCTGGTGGGGAGGGCGGCGGCGGACGGAATGGACCCCCTACATGCAGCAGGGGGAGAAGGAGAAGGCGGCGGCAGAGTCTGCGCGGCCAGGCGATGTCTCTTTGGGTTCGCTCCGTCGTCGTCAGCATAGTCACCGTCGTCAGCTACCGGGCGCATGCCGGCGGCACGGTCGTGCGCCAAGGGCGGCTCACTGATCCGGAGGGCGCGCGTCCCGTGTCGGTGGTAGGGCCCGGTAGCGTCCATGGGGGGAAGCGAGGTCAGCGGGGCTCCGCACTTTGTCGTCACCCAATCGTAGAGCGGAAGGACACCGCTGAGAAGACCCGTTGCGCAGGAGCAGATGGGAATCAAGATAGCGAGCCACTGCGCAAGGACATACTTTGGCAAATTGCCCGAGTTTAAAAAAGAAAAAAGGAGAGTGGAATGAGAAGAGTAAGAAAGCGGGAATCAATAAATCAAGCAGCGTTGAGGGTGCATGCGGGTGCAGCGTTGAGGGTGGATGCGAGTGCAATCGTTGTTGTTGGTGTACATCCAGGCGCCACGGGCCTGCACCTACTGCGGGCAGATCCGTTGCCTCAAGTAGTCCTCCACCACATGAGCTCCGGTGAGCCCGCCGCGGAAGAGGGCCTCAACGCGCTGGACCATGAGGCGGAGTTTGACGGAGTCCTCCCGCATTGACTCCCACTCGTCAGATGGGGCGGCCGACACCGAAGGTAGCCGTAGTTCGAACACGCCGCTGTCGTCGCGGATGAATAGCTCGGAGGCTTTCCAGTTTTGCCAACCCTTCTTGGTCTGAAAGGCGATGTAATGGTCGGTGGTGTTGGGGGCGGAGCGGGTGTGGACGTGGCAGCTCCCCACCACTCTTTCGCCAGCCTAGTCCGTATGACGAAGAAATGGCCGAAAAGCGGCAGGTTGGACCTCACCACCACGAACATCTCGCAGAGGTGGGTAAAGATGGGGAGGGAGAGTATGGAGTTTGGCGATAGGTGCAGTGCGTGGATGTAGTAGAATCCAAGCACCGCGAGGAAGAAATCGGAGTACAGTGACACCAGGCCTGCCATGAACGCCCAACTGAAGGTGATGATCTCCCGGGCGGTGCAGGTCGGCACGACCGTGCTGGCGCGGAGTT
The DNA here is from genome assembly GCA_005191435.1 of Raddia distichophylla. Classification (NCBI taxonomy): domain Eukaryota; kingdom Viridiplantae; phylum Streptophyta; class Magnoliopsida; order Poales; family Poaceae; genus Raddia; species Raddia distichophylla. The sequence continues at coordinate 614,466 of SPJY01028224.1, read as the reverse complement.
GCAGCGTCCTTTTCGGCGCCAGGTTGAGGAGTCTCCAGATGCCCTCCTCCACCTCTGACGGTGGCAGGACGGATCCAGATCATGCCATGGCGGGCGCGCGGCGGCGCGACGAGGGGCGGCAGCGCGAAGACGTGGTGAAGGACTTGGAGAGAATGGGCGCAGAAAAAAGGAGCAGAAACACAGGACTGGGACAAAATGAAGGAGAGAATGGCATGAAAAGAAAAGGCCCAAAGGCGCAGCAGGCAATGGCTCAAAGCGGTGGGCCCCCATTGATCAGTGCTGATCGCATGTGCGCGCGTGACCCGGGGGCCCGGGGACTACTGTCTGTACATTCTATACCAGGGTCTTCACGAGCAAGGGTATCACCGGTGGGTCCAAGCCCCCGCAATGGTGGGTAATATGAAGAATGAAATCAATGAATTGAACACCCAGCGGATAGACGACCCTCTTTTGATTCACCATTTGTTTTAGTTTTATTCGGTTGGACCAAAATTTATTATGTTTAAGGACCATTAATTGTAACATTTTGTAATAATTTTTATTGGACTTTGTGAGATTTTTATTAAAGATCTCTAACTTATTTTTTAATAACAAAATTAGCCTTTTATGTGTCTTTTATTAAAAACTCTCAACTTTTGGCTCAATCAAATTAAAATGAACTAAACCGCGTATTAAGGAGGGCCGAGCTAACAAACACCAGCGACTAGGGAGAGCACGATACGTAGCAGCCTGGCGAGCACAGTGTACGGCAGGCAAGCAAATCTAGGGCCTCGACGAACCTGGTCACATGGCGAGCACGATGCATGGCGGGCAAGCAGTCCTCCGCAGTCCGCACCCCGGCGGAACATGCTACGGGCAGTTGGGAGAGCATGGCGTAAAAGCGGGTGAGCTGGCCTAAGCGCCTTGACCAACCAGGCCACCTAGCTAGGCAGAGAGCACGACGCGTGGCAGGTGAGCAAGCTTCGGCGCCCAGGGGAGCACGCGACGTGGCAGCTAGGCGAGCACGGCGTAAGGCGTGTGAGCAGGCCCAGCATCGAGACGGGCCAGGCCACGTGGCGGCAGGGCGAACATGGAGCTCCCTCGGGCCCCATCAGCATGGCATCCACAGGAGCATAAGGAGGCTTCTTGGCGAAGGCTTCACTCTCTCACGGCGTATTGGCAGCATTAAATCAGGGGATTTGGCGTGACTGTCGCGTGATTTGCATAAGTTTTTTTTTTGCCAGTTTTGCAGAAATTTTTAGATGGCGCTTGCAATTCCCTCCACCCTGACACCCAAGTGGGGCCCACATCTTAGTCGGGCTAGGTGTCATGCTGCCACCTCATAGTTTTGCACAAAGGCAGTCGCCACCTCATTGACCAACCCACTGTTCAGTCAACAGATGTCAATGCACCGGCACAGCCTATCTCACAACAAATGAAAAAGAGAAATTCTACAGAACGGGATCCCGTCCGGGGCGGGATTCGGACGGGATCCGTCCCCGTGCGACACATGTCCCCGCTGTGCAGAGGAGGAGGAGGATGGAGGAAGGAGGAAGGAGAGCCTACCTCGACTCTGTCGACCTCGCCGTCGCCCTCGCCGTCGCCGCCGTCGAGCTCGCCGCCGCCGTTTCGGGTTAGGGTTAGGGAACATTTGGGTTCCCTTCGGGTCTAGAGGGAGGTCGGGGAGGTGGCGGTTCAGCGGTGGGTGGGGGTTCGTCGGGGGCGGCGGCTGCGCCGCCGGAGTCGGGGGAGGGGGCGAAGGCGGGTGGGCCGACGTCGGTGGGGGGACCACGCCGTCCCCGTCCGTTAGGGTGGGCGGGGTGGCACGGCGGCGGGGGCAGGAGGGCGGCGAGGGCGCCGGCGGCCGAGGTGGTGGTGGAGGCGGCGGGGGAGGTGGCGGAGGCGCGCGGAGTGGAGGCCGAGTGGGGGCTCGGGGGACACGTGGCGGTGGGGGAGTGATCCCGTCGGGGGCGGGGCCGACGGGATCCCGTTCCCTAGTAGCCCCCAATGAAAAAACTTCTTGTATTAGAAGTTTTATTGACTACCTGTTTTAATGCTTGTTGATGCTACTTGTCAGGATGTCACAAATACATGTGATTGTTTGTTCTTTGCGCTCATATATGCTACCCTTTTTGGAAGTGGTCCGATCTGTTCGATCTTCATTCTTTTTTTTAAGGTTACATTTGGACTAGTAGGAGAACGCAAATGGGCCGTGGGCCGTTGGTTGGTTGGCAGATGGACTTCCAGAACTTCGCACATTTCGTACCCAACGTGACTACGGAAACAAATTTTTCATTTTTGTACATGTGGACTGATTTTATAGTGGAATAATATATCTGTGATCATCTATCGGTGATTTTTCTGCTTGTTCTTTGATGAAATATAGAGTTTGGAGACTGTCGTCCATTTTAACTTCTTAGGAACGGACCTGAGCACATGTCATGGCCGGTAGCCCCGCGATATAGAATCTGAAGCCTGTGTTATCCATTTTAACGGCTTAGGAACGACCCGAGCACGTGTCATGCCTAGCAGCACCCGATATAGAGTCTGGAGGGTGTGTCGTCCATTATAACGGCATAGGAACGAACCACCAATATGGTTTTAAGATCAGCATACATTTTTATCCAAAATAAAAAATGTTCTACCCTATATCCAAAATGTTCCACTAGCTAGTAGAAATTAATGGTTTCATTGATTTAAGACTCCGAAATCGTCTCGTCACCTAGACCATGGAAAAATGTTCCACTAGAAAAGAAAAAATGTTCTAGATTCAAAGTCAAAATGTTCCATTAGTAGAAATTGATTATTTCAAGTATTTGTGGACTCTGAAATCGTGTTGGAGAGGATCGGTGTGGCCTGCGGACAATTTTTTTAAAAATGGTGTACCATCCATCCTGGTTTTCTTCCTACGTTCCTCTTGGCGTCCTGGGGTGGCCGAACACCCTTGATATTAGGAATACTCTTCAACCCTAGGACATACCCGAATTCTGGGCAATACGCCTGAATACAATAAAATACAGCGCAGTAGAAGACGGCACAACATATTAGTACTGATGGCCTTATCCTTCCCTTTGTCCTTGATGGCATTGCTCCACAAAGTCCTCCAGTCGCTTAACGACATGTAGATCTTCAACATCCAGGGCATCTCTAAATGCTTGTGTCTGACTCCTAGCTCTTCTCTTTTGAAGGCCAAGGTACTGTCCAAGTGAGAACATGTGTGCGTAAGCAGGACATGATATGTTCGAATGCAGGAGCATGACCAACATCCCACCGGCGTCCAGTTCGGAGGCAGTGTCATTAATCACAGCCCTTCGGCGTCGAGTTTGAAGGCAGTGTCATTAACCACAAACCTCCGACATCGAGTTCGGAGGCAGTGTCATGACAAACAGCCCTCCGACGTCTAGTTCGGAGACAGTGTCATTAACCACAGCTCTACGGCATCGATTTCGGAGGCAGTGTTAAGATCAACAAACCATCAGGGTCAAGTTCGAAGGCAGTGTCATGACTAACAAACCTCTGGTGCGGCGGCATGCTCGTGGGGTGAGAAGATGTGAGAACTAACGTGACAGTGGCATAACATGACAGTGCCATAACAAGTGTTTCAAACTGATCTGTGTTGAAATACTTAACATAACTGTAAGAATCAAGCTCCCATGGGCTTTGTTATTTATTTTGGAGATTGATGCACTTAATTCTCAAATGGGGATTCTCGGTTTTAATGGACCCCCCCCCCCAAAGCGGTGATTTCCTGGCGTTGATTTCGCTCCAGACTAAGGACTTTATTTTCATATTTCTTCTACGTTCTTGGGTGAGTTGTTGGCGTAACCTAGATGCTTGTGTAAATCCTCTCTCTGGCTGCAGGGTGGTCCTAGGTGCACAGTTGAGTCATTAGTCATCTTAGTTTCCGAAGTCTTTTAGAGGGTTTTGGGTCTGGGCTTCTTGTTTTCAAGTTCATTTTTCGTAACGCCTAAGTTTTCCACCTCTCCAAATATCCTCTCCAGCGCCAAACTTTCTCTCTCAAGCCACGCGATCTACCAAAATTGCCGGTGGGTCACCCTAGGGGTAGGACTGTCCTAGTTGAGTGTTCTCTTCTACTGCGCAGTTGAGCAGATGCCTTAGACTAGACTGTCTAGCCTTGGAGACCGGACAGTCCAGCCCAAGTTATCTCCTCTTTGGCTTGAAAGTTCCATTTTCTATAAAACACCTGCCTTCGGCCGGCTGTCCGGACCATTTTGTCCGGACTGTCTGGACCATGTTGTCTCCTTTCTGTTTCGAATTCATTTTTTACAGAAAGTGCATGCCTTCGTCCGGACCCTAGGGCTTGAATATGGATCTGAGATCTATTTCTTTAGGGCTCCGAAGTGGGGAGTATATATAGGCTTTCTTAGTCCAGAGAGGGGGTGAGAGACTCATTTGCAACCCTAGCCACCTTTCCCAAGTGTGTGAGCTCTCTCCCATGGATCCTAGCCCTAGGGTTTCAATGTGCGTGTGAGAGGAGTGTCGGTGAGGTGAGTGTCCTCCGGATTAGTGCTCCTTGGGACTCCGTCGTCGGAAGGGGGATCGTCACCGAGACATCTTCATCAAGCTTTCATTGGTTTCTTCTGCCTCCGTGGATCGGGGTTTCCTCCTTTTGTTGGGGGATAGTCAATCGTGTGTCGGTGGCCGCTGCCGTGCATTGTGGATTGATACTCTGTAATACTCCCGGGTGAAAAACTACAAGCGATATCCGTCCACTTGTAGATTATTTCTAATAGCGTAAGAATCACCAACAATTACTATCACAAAAAGTAAACACAGCTATTCACATGTAAGAACAGTTTGCATCTTCAAATTGGGATCAACATGATTATTCATATCATAATTTTCAGATTGCAAAGAAGGCTATTCACGTGTGGCTACAATCGACAATTCTAAGTTTATAAGAGTGATTGGCATCTATTTAGTGGAAGATTGACGAAAGGAGCAATAATTGGCATATTTTTTCAAATAGGACCATATATGACTCCGTATCAATAATTAAGAAATTTTCATTAATTTGGAACATAAATGAACAAGCTTCAATGATTACTTACATGTAGAGCTGCTTGTTGTTCTGGCTACCATGAAACAAAAGTATTCTTGTTTTTGCCTCAACTGCTCCTATAGTTGGGCCTCGCGTGCTGCTCATTGCCTTAACTCCTCCTCCAAACGAGACTCACAAGAGCTCGACCCACTACCTTGCGAAGAAACTAATGATCTTGTTGAATGTCATTGAACATGGAGAATCTTCCATGTTTTTTGCTACCTTCACTAATGCACAGGGCGATAGGATCAACATCTTCTCTTCTCCAGTTATAGTCAGGCCCGTGAGCATTGGCAATCACTTGAAACCTGCACAGCATATACATAAATAAGAGTACAATAAAGATTTCACTTTAGTTATAAGAACAATTCTACTAACCAAGCTCCGTATCGCCTCGCACCGCATAGCTGGTTTGGCTGTGTTGCATCAAAGACAAGGTGGCCTCTAATATAAGCTTTGACCTCAGTAGGTTGAGACCCACTTTGAAATTCCTATATAACAACATAGAATAACATTGGTTAACATTTTAAAACTAAACTATGTGAAACACATTATGTTGTAAGATGAACCCGGTACATGGTTAGAATAAAAAACTAGTTTACTGGCACTTAAATTGGCAAAAAAAAACCTGAACACAAATATTGTTATAAGATTATTAGAATTGTTGTAGCAGGTGACCCCTACCCCCTATGAATTAGGAAGAGGTGAACCAGCCCTGGAATGGAGGAGCCCAGGAGGTGCCTACCCAGAGAAAGCCTCGCCCCCTGGCACGAGGCAAAGGCAGAGCTAAGGAGGCACCTACCCGAAGGAAACATTCGCCCCCCTAGAGTGAGGCAAAGGCAAAGGTAAGGAGGCACCTATCCGCGGGGAGCCTCGCCCTCTTGGAGCGAGGCTATGGCGGATCAAAGGAAGGAGGAGCGGCGAGGGGGATTGGCTCGCGGGAGCCTGGCAAGGGACCAAACGCGCTAAAGTTCAAGCCATGAGGGAAAGGCGGTTCCGTGGGCGGCAACAAGGCTAGGGGATACCATGTACGGTCTGCAACAGGCATCAGGATTCATATTGTGTTGCGGAAGGGTTTTTCTCTCGGCACCCTCGCCAAAAGGGCATTAAGGTCTTAGCCAGGGTCCGAAGGTGTTTTTCCCATTGCACCCTCGCCAAAAGGAGCAGGTTAGGGGCTAAGTGTCTTTTCTTAGAAAAGACCCCCTACACTTGCTTTACCCTCAAACCAAGGGGTTGTATCGTAAGATGTAAAAATGGCCCCACTATAAATAGGGGAGCCCCAAAATAATAAAAAACATAATACAATTCTCAGGATAGCCACTTCATCATAGTTCAGTTTCTCCAAGATGCTTCGCGAGCCTCACATAATTTCTTCACGATGTAGTCCATTAGAAATTTGTTGTCTGACTCAGGCTAACAAGAAGAATATTGCAGAAAAATGTAAATTATTTTAGAAAATTTGGTATTGCCGACAACAAGAGCTCTTAATCACATACCAATTAATAGGGTTAAAGTATGTTTGCCCTAATACACCAAAAATATCTCTCTCCACAGCCATCTGGCTATAAAAAGCTTTCTCTTCAACTGGTTGGCTTTAGTCACAAAAAACATAGCATTGAAACGAGTACAAAGACAGCTCATCAAATAATGATACCCAGGCCAATAAAATCTATAATATCGCACTCCTCAAGCACAACCTACAGTTCTGCGTATATACAAATGCAATAATTACTTGAGCAGAGGGAGTGGTGGTATTTCAAATATCATATAGGCCTTAAGAAGGCCATCATATTCCTCGCGGCTTTTTTGCTAAAATTATTTGATTATCTTTTTAAACACTTTCTTCTTTACACTGTTTAATTAAACACCTTAAGATCAAAAAGTTCTAGAACTTTTAGTATAATTTTGAAAGAAAGGCGAAGCAGGGAAATGCCAATGTGCATACCATGTGTAGATTGCAATCGACTCAACTGGTAGCTTGTTCGGTGTTACTGGGGCAAGAGAATGACCAAACGAAGAGTACTTGAAGGCAATGCTTTTATCTTAAATTCAAAAACAGTGAACAGATATAATTCGCAGCACACAAGCATGCAATAATTTGAAAATTCTGCAAAGCACTGATTTTTTTTTTATGTTAGGCCTAAAAATTGAACCAAAACAACCGTAAACTTTCTCTGTTAGACTAGGATACTGACATCATCAGCACGAATATGAAGCAGCATGAAACTAGCACCGGTTAGGGGTGAGAAGTGGGGTTTAAGGGTTGGGTTTCAAACGGGTTATATATGGATGGGGTATAACGGGTTTAGATGGCTTATGGGGCGGGGTCGGATCGGGTACAAAGCATTGACGGGTTTGAGTGGGTTGGGATGGGTTTAAATTTTCGGGTTGAATCGGGTTGAAACCCGAGGGTTCAAATAGGGTCCACCCAGCTAGGGTTCTCCACCATCGTCCCTAGCCCTCACCCCTGCCCCGCTAGCGACCCTCCGATCTGCTACCGTTGCCTCTATGCCCTCCCCCCGCCGGACCTTCGTCTCCCTCGCTGCCCCCAGGACGGCCTCGGCCGGCGCCGCCCACGCCCCCACGAGCTGCCCTCCGATCTGCCGCCGTCGCCTTCGGGCCCTCCTCCGCTGTGTCCTCATCTCCCTCGCCACCACCAGGCCAGCCTCGGTGGTGCCACCCTGCTCCTGCGAGCTGCCCTCCGATCCGCCTCAGTCGCCTTCGCGCCCTCCCCCACCGGGTCATTGTAACATCCCAAATTTGGGGATTTGGCCAAATTGCTTGAATTTTGAATTCGCTGAAATTTGAACCCAAACCTGACATGTGGGCCCATCAGCCTTTTCTCTCTCTCTCTCTCCCGTGCTCTCTCTCTCCCTTCCATTCGATCTCACTGGCTAGTGGCCCTCTGCCGCCGCCAATCAACAGCCCTCTCCGCCGCTGGCCTCTGTCCTAGCAGCGCTGCGCGTCACGCCGTCATCATGCGCGCGCCGCGCACGTCAACTCGTCGCGCCGCGTCCATCTCTGCCGCACCGAGCCCCGCACCGCTCAAGCCTCGCTCTGGCGCGCCGTGTGCCATTGCAGTCCCGTCACCGAGACGCGTCTCCCTCCGTGCCATCATGGGTGCCGTTGTGCCACCCCTCTGCCCGGCGTCTATTAAACCGAGAAGTGCCCCGTCGTTTCCCTTTTTCCCCAAATCCGAGTCTCGCTGGCGCCCACGGAATCCTGACAAACCCGTAAGCCATCCTTCGAATTCCCTCTCCTAGAGCTTCCCGGAGTCCCTCTTGATCTTTCCCTACTATAGATTTCAGGCGCCTGTTTTAGCCGCCGCAACGGACTTCATCGCCAACCGTCTCCGTTCATTCCCGCGTCTGCCTCAAAGCCACGTAAGCATCCCCGCCCTCTTCTCTTGGTCCCCGCCGAATTTCTTGGCTTATGTATGCTTAGCCCTTTGCGTACGTCGCTAGTGAGCCCCTGGCTGGGCCGCTGTCACCGCGCCGCCACGTCCGCCACTATTGGCCCCGACGCAAGCTTCGTTAGATTCCTCGTGGGCCAACGGTGCCAACGCGCGCATAAACACGGTCGGAGCGGAACTGGGCCGCCGCCGCATCGTGCGTCACCAACGCCGGCCACGTCACGGAGCGGAGGAAGAAGACGAACTGCGGCTGTCCGTTGCGCTTTAGGATTCGTGCAGACATAGAGACCATGGGTCTATGACGCGTGAGTCCCACCTAATCGAGCTACCCCTCTTGCGTGTGATCAAAACTTCAGGGCTAGGTCACTGTCGCATGGGTCACGACCCCACTTGTCGGTTTAAGTGGCGGCGCCCAGGGCGCGGACGCTTTCCCCAAGCGAAAGCGCAATCCGTGAGGCCGCCTTCGACGTCGCCGCCTTGCCGCGCGGGCGCGCGCGCAAGCGGACCGAGGGCCGCATTGCGTTGCTGGGCTGATCGTCGGTTGGCTTGGCCTGATTCGGTTAATAAGTTTTTCTAGCGATTTACTAATTAGACAATTACCAAATAAGGTTTCTGTCAGTGTCTGGGAACCGCGCTCCTGAAGAGCTGCGGGTCCACGGACCGGCAGACGAGTTTGTAGTTGGAGTGAGGCCCAACGACAACCCTTCTCAGCAACCCGGGTGGCGGCCAAGCCTGCGGAAGGCTAAGGCCGCGCGGTCTTCCCGGACAAGGGCCTGGTGCGACTTGATGATCCGGGTACAGATCCTTCGTACAGTGGGAAAACAGAGAGAAAACAGTACGAACCGTGGAGACACAAGCGATTTATCCTGGTTCGAGCCCCCACTGCCGGGTAACAGCTCTACTCCAGTCTCGTTGATTATATGGTGGAGAATAGTACAGAGATGCCGGGATCGGACCTGGAGGCACCGATCCCGAGCTTACAATGGTGATGGCTAAAGGCTAAGGCTACTCGCTAAGGAAGCTTTGGATGTCGGTGTCGCTTGTGCTTGGACCAGACGGAATCGGGTCAGGGATCTTGGGTGTTCAGTTGGCCGTCCCCTCCAAGGTTCAGGAATCCCCCTCTTATAGGCGCTGTGGGCCGCCCGAGGCTGATATGGCGGGCCCCGCGCTGGTCTTTGCTTTAGTGGCGAAGTTCTTGTCTTGTTCTAGGGTCCTGTCGGGTCTCGAGCCTGCAGGGAGAAGCTGGTCGGGTTAGTACGGGACACGTGTTTGTCTTAACATGCCGGTTTAGAGAAGGGAACTTCTTTAGGGAGAAAGCACTTTCCCTTTATCCCCAATATAGCCTTGACTGGACCGAGCCAGCCCCGCGCCACCCGTTGGGGGCGTCGCGTAGCGTAACAAACATCTGCTGCCTGCCAAAGAGGGCAAACGACAAGACGGGCTACCCGCGTGCATGTCCTTTCCGGGGCTATAGGTTTCTCGGGAGATACAGTGCGTTCCCGGTCAAGGTCGGATAAAGTGTGGTGGGACACGACAGTTGTCGCCACCTGCCCACGGGTGAGCGGATCACCCGAGGGACCTTCTCTCGGGCTAAGGGATAGCCCGGGAGGGACATGGAGCCACACGGGTTTGACCCAGTCAAGCCCGGGGTGATCGCTGGCGGGTTAAACACTTCTGCCAGTACGGCCAGGAACGGCCTTTCGGATCCCACGCCTGTGCGATGAGCCCGTACGCTAAACGGCCCAAGGCCCGTCTTAGGATGGGCCGTGTATCGATCACCAACAGTTTCTGAATCATATAAATTAGCTAGAAGCTCCCAAAAATTATGGAAAAAATTAGATAAATACTAGAAGCCGTTTATGATTTTATAAAAATATAACATGCTTCACTGTAATGGGAAAATTAGCACTATAGCTGTAATTGTAGCTTTTCCAAATTTAAAATATGTAAATTAATCCTAGGGTATTGTTAGCTATAGTAAATCAATGAATATGACACCAAATGCTCTGTCAAATCCTGGTTAGACTAATGCCTTAATAGCCCTGGAATTATTTGAATTTGCATGTCAACTTAGACCCAATATTAAGGGCATTTATATATAATAAAAGAATTAACTAAGTAGCTAGCCATTCGATATTAAAATTTATCCATGAGATGCTTTTGGAACATAAATAAAAAACAAACTATAACCTAGCTTTATCTCATTATTTAGGAGCCTTTAGTATATCGTCAACCCCGAATAAACATTTCCGCGTTAGTAGGTGGAATTTCCAATATTCGTCATTTCATGTTGCCGAGAAAACCCTAATCACCCTTTCGCGATGTTATCGTACCAAGTCGTATTTTAGGGTTTATTAGACTATTATATACTTATAATATTATTTATTATTGCTCTAAGTCATGCATAGCATATCATACGACAATTAGGTTCATTAATCGATCTTTGGCCTTAATGACGAAGCTAAGACCGAGGTCGAGCATGCATCATATTTTCTATTGCATTAGCAAGTAATTATTGGTTTATTGGTATGATTAGATGTAGGAGATCCCGAGGGAAGATTTGGGGAAGCCGAAGAGGACCACCTGCAGGGCACTTACTCTTTTGATGTGATCCGTATTAGGGAGAGACAACGACTTTCCCTAGTGCAGATGAACATCACTATTTAGCATGTTCATTACCCAGTTTTCTCTGATAACTATTTTGTTTATTAATTAAATGCATGCTTAGTAGTCTGACTAGTTTCTAATCATGTAATATTTATACATGCCTGCCTTGAATTGTCTAGCCTTAATGACTGTCTTGATTGTTATTGCCCTTGATAGCCATGCCTAGCGTGGTAACCACTTTAACCCTACCTAATGGGTAAAACTTGTTTAGACTGGCTTAGACTTAACAAATCTTCAAACTAATCGCCATGGAACGGTGAATTGATATTCACCGGTCATTCATTATTCTCATTTAATGTGACATGACATGTGATAGTTAGGACTGGTAGATGCATGATGGGCTGATTGTGTTTGTGGGTATGGAAATGGGGGAAACTTGGTCGGTTTGGGTCGGTCGGTTGGGAAAGTCCATGTGTGTGGTGTGGTCAATGACCGTGGAAGTAGAGAATGATTGGTGGGTTGCCTCCAGTTGGACTTGGACATCCGGAGGGATGATTAAGGCACGAGATGCCTAGTGCTGGGTTTAGCCAAGGCTTACCCAGGAGGAGCGCGGATAAACACGCGTAGCGGAGAGCGCTGCCATCTGCGGGATGGTTGCAACACAACGCGTGGCCATCGCGCGAAGTACGGGTCTTGGATCACCAGTTGAGAGCACTCTGCGGAGGCCCGCTGGGACCAGTCTCGATATGGGAACGGTATTGACCATCACCGAGGGTGATAATGGCCACACATACCCAGGGTAACGGTCGGCTAGTGAGGGCTGGCAACCCCACTAGGCCGGGATGATCATGCCATGGCATGTGTGGTTCATAACAGGATTTGTCAAATCCTGGAAGGATGGCAGGACTAGGAATGGTTGGGAGCAACCAGGAGAAAGTTTATGAGGAACGAATAAGCTGGGATGATGATCTGTTAAGCTGGTTGTGTTATGGACAAGAGTTGGTCGATTGTGGGTTGTGTATTTGGATGAGAGTTGATCGATTGTGGGTTGGTTGGTGCGAATGGTTGGTTGATTGGGTTTTGGGTGCATTGTTATGGTGGAAACCCTTGATCTCTATCTCTACTCTACTACTTTAAAACACGGATTGGTTGTGGTGGTGGTGGTGGTAGCTGCAGTGCCAACTTGTAATCTTCACCCTCCATTTCATCCGATGGATGATGGCTGATTCGTTAGTTGGATCCTTGCCATTCAACCTCCCGCACGAATCACGAATTCACGATTCCCTCTCACCTCCCGCACGATCCCTCCCACCTCCCTGCAGGATCGTGATCCTCTGACTTCTGAGGGGCCGAAGTCACCGTGACTTTGTCACTAACAATGAGGATCACGATCCCTCCCCGCAACCACATGCACCTGCCTCCTACCTCTCCGGCTCTCCCTCTCCGCCGCCCCCTTCCCCTCCCTCTCCCTCGCCCTCTCCCTCTCCGGCCCCCCAAGACGCCGCCTCCTCCCTGCGCCGCGCCGCGCACGCCCCACCGTCGCCGCCGCACCGTGCCCTCCCAGCGCCGCCGCCTCCTCCTCCCAACGCCGCCCCCTCTCAACCGACGCCGCTGCATCCCTCGACGCCACCGTGCCCGCGCCGCCCCCCGAACCTCGCCGCCCCATCCCCGACGCCGCTGCAACCCTCGACGCCGCCACCGTCGCGCCCTCGCCGCCTCTGCCGCCACCTCAAGCGCCCCTGCGTCATCTACTTCGTGTACGTGATCCTGGGTGGCGGCTACTCCAGCGGCGAGCTCTGCATCTTCTCCGAAGAGGCCGTACGCGCTCTGTTCCTCTTTTTTTTCCTCCTCGTTTTACTGTCCATGTTTTGATTGCTTTGAGTATTCCATCCCATCCGTAGTCGAACCGTCGATTGCTTACAGGCCAGTGACTAGGTTTTCTGGTGAACAAGTGAGCATCGTCCAGCTACAAGGATCGACGGAGTCGTGGTCCCAGTTCTTGAGCACACCGTGAGGATCCTTGATATAATTCTTGATCACTATTAAAGCTTAACATTGTTTGTCCATAGTTGCTCGTGATAGATGGACAAGTTGCGAAAAATATTTTGGTTTCCCCTCCATTTTGCATTACCATTACATGGATAGATGGTTACCTTCTCTTATTTAGCAGCACCAATTATATTAAACTTTCATCTCGGTAGATATGTGTTTCTGATAGATGAAACTTTTGTTTGATCTTATAGTACATGCATCTGTATCTTTTGTTATTTGTCTACCTCATGAAATGTGCACACAAGCTATGCTATCGATGTTTTTAGTATATGATAATTAATCTGTTTGCACTATATTTTGTTATAGTAGTCTTGCTGCCACTCTATATAGGTTTCTATTTAGTCTCTTATTCCAAACCTAATCTATTCTTTTTGTTTCAACAGCCAAAATAATTTTATTTCTCTGAATTATCTATTTAGTTTTCTGAATTTTCATGTCACATCTCTTTGCATTTTGAATTAACACTTCATTCTGTAGTTCGATGACTTTTGAGTTAGTTCTCTGAATAGAATATTTAGATCGGATGCATAAAGTTATCCTTCGTTTGAATGCTTAATGGTGACTATGGATCTTTCATGCCTGTGACACATCTTGCTTGCCCTTTTATTTGTTATAGAGTCTGAAATAAATGCATAGATCGAGATGAATGAAAAAAAGGAGAGGGCATGAACATCTAGAATCCTTTTCTATACTACCTACATATTGTTGATTGTCAATGAATGTTTGGCCAAAAGCTCCAATATTACTATTTGTTTCGGTTTGTTGTGACTTAGGAGAGGGATTGGGGAGAGATAGTGCAGGTTTTTAGTGATTTTACATTTGGACCAATGCTGTACTTTTTTTGGATCTTCCTTAATCATGCACTTGCCAGGAGATGACAAACTTCTTTTTTGTTCCTTCTTATTTTAGGTGCTCGTCACTATGCTTCCTAGCTTCCTTGCAGCAAGCTGAGAAAGCGGTGAGTATCTCTTGTGTTACCTCAACTCTCAAGCCTATGGAATTCATGCAACATTGTTTTTCTAGAGATCATTTGGTCGTTTTAATGTTATCGCATGAAAATGTTTCCGTGTGAAGACTTCGATGCGGATTTCCTTTTTGATCATTATGTTTTGTGCTTTTTTTATTTAGTCACATGAATACTTATATATATGGACCTACTGTCTAATCTTTTATCTGTCAGTCAATGACTTTGGTGCAATGTAATCCATTTACTGCTATGAATATTTTAGCTCATTTTCTCCTATTATGGGATCACATCAACTTGTTACAGGTTTTACCAATGTAGCTTCTTGGTCTTTGTGAAACTCTGCATGACTCCAATGTTTGATCCCTGCAGATTCCTCTGTTGTTTCAGCTAAAGATAAAGTGCAGCGCATGTTGCTTTTGGTAAAATGCCTTTTTCCATTCAACCTATTTTGAATGACAGATGTTTCGTTTACTCGGATGTTTCGTTTATTATTTATGTATTCACTTCTCTTTAAAAGTCCGTGGTAAAGCACGAGCATTGTACTAGTTTATATTAATAAGATCAAATTCTAGTTGATGCTAGTTAGGATGTTTCCAAAGTCCTATAAACTCGGCTTTACGCAATTAAAATAAACCTTATCTCCAAATAAAGCCTTCTACACTAAATGCATTAAGAGAACTGTTAACTAGCCCGCGTTTGGATGGCACTGACCTCGCCCTCTTACCTTCTTTAGTCGATGGAGTCGAAGATGACCCTTACGGGTGTCACGAAGACGACGGACAGGACTATGGTGGACCCGAGGAGTCTTAGGGGTCGCTCAAGTCGCCGATGGACCGTAGTCGATAGGATTTCTTTTCGATTAAAATTTTGGTGACCGCTGTACTCTAAACGTTGTTTTGTAATCTAACGCGTGTATGGGCCGCCTTACTAAAATCGCCTAACGACGTAACAATGATTGTAATATTCAGGGATTTATTTATCGAGGTATGCATGTATCAGCTACTTGGTCTTCTACGCTAGCGTACTGATCAAGGGGCTAGTGCACGGGATCGTCGACCCTCAAGGTAAGTTAAAATTGAGGGGTGACAGCCATCGTCTCCCTCGCTGCCCCCAGGCCGCTATTGTAAAGTTTTCTCACAAGAACTTTCTTTCACCGTATCAATTATATGTGCAGTCCTATTTACTGATACAGATGTTTTTCTTTCAGAAATTTATAGACCATCTTGAAGAGATTTTGCAGTCCTATGTTGACAGGAGAGAGCAGGTAACTATTAGATATTAGGAGTTGCTCGCATGTCTCATTTTAAATTTATCTCCACATATTATTTCTCTTATTGACTATTGTAAAATGCTAGACATAAAACATGTGCAGAACTATCCTGCAGTAATTGGCTTGTAGTTATCTACTTATATTTCTTAAGATAAATCTTGTTCAGCTTTGCATTATGTGAGGTTGATAACCATAACTTACGTGGTCACCATATTCCTTTTACTAGAGTGGGAACATCAACACATTTAATCTTTGTATCTGTTCAGTCAGTAGATATTTGTGACACCACAATTGTTGCATTGTAAACTTGAGCCTTTAAAATATTGATTCCTCGTGATTACTTTAACATTGTAGCTTAGTGACAGTTAACACCTGAAGTTGTGTATAACAATGAATATAACAGTTAAAAGTAATTATGAAATTGTCCAGATTTTAGATCATCAACACACTTTGTGTATCCTCATCCCTGCTTACATTCTGCAGTTTCTGATTACTTAAATTCCAAGTCTTGTTTTTCGATGTCCGATGGTTATTTACCCTTGCAGAATCTATTTTATTTATTAAGAAAAACTATACTGTGTTGATTTGTATCTAGTTTTTAATTTGAATTGGATTCAGGACATGAACATTCGAAAACTGTGCACTAACCATGACTTGTGGCTAGATATATATTTTGGTTTGAGCATCTGTGGTCGGCTGAAGGGGATAACTCTAGGCACTTATTTATGGTGAAGATCTTGACATTTTTTTAATTCCAGTCTGTTTCACCTAATTAGCATGTCTTTTTTGTTTAAAGCCATTTGTTTTTTTGTTTAGTGGTAATCGGTGCTACATTTCATTTAGCTAATCGCTAGCGATCATTTCTCAGGTCCTAGACCTAGACCTTCAGGTTTATTTGGTTGACATACTTGGAGAATTGAAAACTTTTCAAAGAAGAAGAAAGAAATGAAAAGTGAACCATTTGATGCCGGTGGTTACAAGTGGTAGGGTGCTCAATGAAAGTCTACTTGAATGTTGTTTTTTTCCTCTTCTGCTTCTTTCTTTGGGCCTAGTGATGACCCTAATTTGAAATGTCTGTGGTTTAGTTTTCTTTCTGATCTACCTTTACACACAGACAAGGTTTTCTTTTCAATTGGACTGCTAGGTATATCTTCGTTGTATGAATGGTTGCTGGTATTTCTATCTTTGCCTACACTGTACTGCTCGATGGGCTTAACCTACCATCAGTCTATGCAATTATTTGTAGATATAATTAAGCCTTACAGGTGTCATCTTTATGCTCTGACTTGCTACAAAGCAAGCTGACTTTGTATGATGTTCTGATCTACTTGTAGATGATATTATAATACTTAAGCAGTCTATTAACATAGGAATGAACATTTTATATATTAATTAAAATATGGTTTTGTAACTTTACTGTTTTTAAGGCCACTTTGTTAAAATATATCCCAGTATGAGTAGATTATTGTTCATTAAGATAACAATATAATACATATAAAATCCGGATAGAAGTACAATGGATACCTAAGCCTTTAGATGCTAAGTTTTTTAGTAAGATAGGCTAATGTACAATACTTGTTTCTGTTACATGCTTTAGCTTTGTTCTTTTAATACTTGTTTCTGCCATGCATGTGAGCATTGTTTATATTGGCATGGACGCCGTAGCAAATGATGTGTATATTAATATATAGACACAGGCGTTACTATGACATCAGGGGTTGTTTTGCTCACTATTTTGTTCTGTTTTTATGTTCTACGGTTTTCTTTAGAAAGGTAAGCTTAGGAAGAACACACACATTGATGTAATCATGTCCTCAAACATATTGGAGACTTTGGTTACTAGAGATTCAACTGAGGAGCTTTCACTAGTAACCCCACGTAGCCATAAGAGATCAAAAGATCGGGAGTACTTTGAAGAGAATTTGGTTGTAGAGGATGGGGTCCAAAAGGCTGTCTGTAAGTACTGTCATTTAAGGTTGATATGCAATACTGGGTCTGGAACAGTCTTAGAAGTCATATAGTACTCTTGCCCATCAATCGGAGATGCCGATAGAAAGAGGTTTAAGGCAACAATGAAAAAGCAGCCACCCCAAGGTACCTTTGTGTTCGAACCCAAGATAGCCCGTGAGTTACAAGCTAAGTTCTGCATTAATGCAGAAATTCCTTTTCAGAAATTTGAGGATCCATACTTCAAGGACTAGATAGCAGCAGCCGGCTTTTAAAGTTTTAGGTCGACAAACTATTAGAAGTGATTGCTTTAAGTTGTACGAGAAAATGAAGAATGAATTGTATTTAGAACTGCAATTGAGTCTCATATTTGTCTTACCTCTGACCTTTGGACATCTCTTCAAAACTTGGGTTACATGTGTATAACCGCTCACTTTGTTGATGCCAACTTTAATCTTCAAAAGAAAATCATTTCATTCAAAGATGTGAGGTATCCACATACAAGAACAGCCAATGAAGAGGCAATCACGAAGTGTCTTGTAGACCGGAGAATAAAGGGCAAACTCTTCACTCTAACCCTTGACAATGCTAGCAATAACAATTATGCATGTAAATTGTTGAAAGAAGACCAAGAGCACGACCTGGTGTTTGGTGGTGAACACTTTCAAATCAAGTGTTGTGCACATGTGCTAAATCTTATAGTTCAAGTCAGGATGAGTCAAATTCATGTGGTGGTAGACAAAATACGCCACTTAATTAAGCACAATGATTCGTCGCCCTCGAGGATTCAAGCCTTCAATGGGATTGTGGCTAGATTTGGGCTTCCTACAAAGTCCGGTCTTATATTGGATGTGCCCAACCGTTGGAACTCCACGTTCCAAATGATTGGACAAGCTCTACAATACAAAGGTGCGCTCAACAGATATGCATTGGAGAAATTGGAGCCTTGTCCAGATGAGGAAGAGTGGGTAAATGCTGAGGCGATTTCAATCTTTCTGAAAGCATTTGAAGAAGCGACAAGAGCGGTGTCAGCTGATAGGAAACTAACTTCACATCTCTTTATATATATTGTGCTATGCATTAGTCATGCATTCAGTGACCAGAATTGGTAGATCAATGACTCATTGAAGGAGTTGACTAGTGCTATGCACAAAAAGTTTTTGAAGTATTGGGACAATAATTACAACATGGCTCTTGTAATTGCTACTATACTAGATCCATAAAAAATATTGGATTATTTGGAATTCTTCTATGAGAAAATCTGTACAAATTTGGATGAAGTTAACAATAAAGTGGATTTAGCTAAGGACTGGATGAAGAGGTATTTCCAAGAATATGAGCATCTTATGAAGAGAAGCACAGAGCACTCGGTGCCATGTACTATTGATGCTAGGCAGATTGGTTCTCCGATTCTTGGAAAAATAAAATAGAAGAAGAGTTTGCTCGGTACAGATCAAATAGAAGAGGAAGGCGTGAGCCTAAGTCTGAGCTAGACATTTATTTAGAGGATGAGTTTGAGAGAAGTAAGGACTTAGATATCTTATTGTGATGGAAGCAGCATGCTGAAATGTATCCCATATTATCAAGAATGGCTAGGGATTTCCTTGCAATCCCGCTCTCTACGGTGTCATCTAAGTCGGCCTTTAGTTGTGGTGAAAGAATTCTTGGGGATAGTCGAATCTCGTTATCCTCTGAAATGGTTGAAGTCTTGGTTTGTGGAAAGGATTGGTTGACTAAGATTCCTAGTATTGAAGGTATTGCTATAAAAATGTTTTATAGCTATTGCTATAACAATGTATTTCAGTTTGTTCTATTACTAACTTAATACTATTTTTGCAGATGATAATGAGACGTGATCAAAATCATGACATTACAATGTGCAACTCAAAATAATGAAGGTACTAAAATTATTTTGAATTAAGCTGGGAATGTCTAGATAAAATGTAAATAATAAAAGTAGAAATGATATCAACATTGTAAAAGGGTGGAAGATTTGCAGCATTTTGAACTCCCTGTAAACTGATTAAGATAGAGGCTACTGATGGTAGATTACCCATTTATATGCATACATGCTAATTTTGTTTCCGGTGGTGGTACATCTGAATTTTTTGATGAAGAATTAGATGAAGAGAAGAACGATGCCGGTTGAGATAATAAAATTATGGGCAAAACCCATAATTAATTTTTTGAATTAATTTGATTATGTAACCGCAAAACCCATAATTAATTGTTTGAATTAATTTGATTATGTAACTGCAAAACCCATAATTAATTTTTTGAATTAATTTGATTATGTAACTGTAAAACCCATTACCGGGCCTAGCCCTGAATGACACTGATCTTGTGGTTTTGGAGCAGGGATTCTATTTGTCTTGAAGGATGTGGAGAGGCCCAAGGGGTTGCATCTGCTTGTTGGGGTAAGTCTTTATTTTGATCCACAGCAAACTGTATTTGATTCAAAGCTTTGTGCAACCTGCTACAAGCATAATTTGAACAGCAACCTGCTACAAGCATAATTCCAAAATGATGTATGTATTGCAGAGTAGAAAAGGTTCCATTTTTGTTGGTGTACATTTTACTCATAGCACTGTACTTTAGCTAAGAGAAGTGTGTAGCCACCATTTGGTTAACCATGACAAAAAGGTGTGGCAAGGGGTTAAACATATGTTCAAGCCCATGGCATATTTTTACAGTTTCCACTGTTGTGGGCTAGGAATGAGACGATCGCATGTGGATTTTTGGTGGTGGATTCATTTTAAATCAACCAAGCAAGTCGAGCATTGTTTATTTGTCTGTTAACAGTTGGTTGCTTTTGATCAGGAATAAGGATCAGCTGGATATAGTTGATACTTAATTACCAGCAAAGAATATATAGTTTAGCTTTTGCGTCAATCTTGTGCATCAGTGTTTGTGTTTAGTATTTTTACATAATATACTCTTGTTTTTGTTTTTTTTTGCCTATTGATTTTTTAAGTATAGTTATCGCCTTGCATATTGACTTTTGGAGTGTGATTCTTAATTGCATAAAGTAACGAAGGCACAGAAGGACCCGGTGACTATTGAGGATTAGACTAGCACATCTACGCTCTTCATTCCTCTACAATATTGTAGCATTTTAATATCCAAAAAGACAGAAAACAATATGTACATCAAATATTTATCTTAAACTAGACTTGTTGGTATGATTATTCTTGATTGCTTCTAGATATTCAAACTGCATGTCTATTCTGTCATCAAACTGATATCCAAAAAGACAGGAAACAATCTGTACAGCAAACTGTACGTGAAGCCAGTTCTGCCAATACTACGTGGCTCTGTTCCATTTTGCATGTGGCTTGTAGGTAGCAAGGCAACCGGGCTAGCTGCAAGCCAGATTTTCTGCAAGCCTGCCAAATGGGGAGAAAACGGGTTGGTAAAATGGGTTCAACCCAAATTTGAAGATGGGTTGGCTGGGAAGTGCATGTGCGGATAGGTTTGGGTTGGTTACAACAATCTGATATCTGGAATGGATTGGTGTGGGTAGCCGGGTGATTTTTTATGGGTTGGGTTGGATTAGGGATGGGTTTAAACCCATTACCAGGCCTAGCACCGGTCTAACACGCCAACAAAAAATTGCATGTGCTGATGTGCAGCTGCCCATACATCCAGAAACTAATGAAATATTGAGCAGGCTGATCTCATATGCCACAGATGTCGTTCACGAATAAAATGGATCCCCGCATAAAAGAAGCGACCAATCAGTGCAATCATGGGAGGGAGGCAGTACAAAACAAACGAGTTTGAAGCAAACGTGAAGCAATCTGAGTGTCGTTTAACCCGAGGAGGAGGGAATGGACGAGCTTTGCGATTATACGACGACACAAAAAAGAAGAGGGAACGAAGTGGATCTGACACAGGGAGCGGGGCGGGAGGCGGCGGCGGCGTGCCAAGGGGCGTCCTTGGCGGCGGCGTTGGTGAGAAGCGGCGGCAGGGCACGAGCTGGGGAGCGCGGATGGCGCTCGGTGGGCTAAAAGTGTGTGCAGCAGGATGCCCTGGGCACAATACGAGAAGGGAGGACCCCATAGCCAGGTTTACATCGGCAAATACACTATTTAAATACGTATTCCATCATTTACGTCGGCCAATCCAATGTAAATAATACACGTAACCGACGTAAAAAAGGACAGCATGACACGTCTTGGCGTCTAAGATTATTTACGTCGGTTTTCTTTGGGTCGATGTAAATAAATATGTCCGACGTTAACAGTTTGAATTCCTACAGTGCCTCGTCTTGATAGACAAATTATTCCTGAATCCAAACTCGGACCCATCGGGTTGGGCACCCACGTGTACCCGGACCAATGCATATTTCTGCTACCAACAAAAATATGTCCATGATGGACAGATTTAAAATCTGATCAAACTCACCCTCAAACATCCGTCCCCCTTTAAAACCTTTTCACATTTCGCCCCCTCCCCCTTTTGTCAAAATATGCATCCAGTTTGAAAGGAAAAAGTAAGAAAAACGAGAGAAAATTTATGCATGAAAATTCAATCCTTAGAAGCTTTCTGGATTACGCAAGTAAATCAAGAAACAAAGCAATGCACCGATCTAATCAAGACTATATTAGGCTATCAAATTCATATCTTATTGACCACGTGTTGTCAAAACTAACGCATGATTTAACATGAACGTCATAGAGCATAACCTCAATACTAAAAACCAATGCTAGTGCAAGAGTCAAGTGATTAATCAAAGCCAAAAACATTGTTTAATTTTCAACTAGAATAGCAAGACGCACAAAATGGATAAGATCCACAAGCATAATAGATAACTTCTAGAAAAGACTATATGTGGTGCATCATGCAAGATAGGCTTCAACTCCCCCTCAGCTAGTGAGTGAAATGTTTAAATTCAATTTTTTGTTCAAATTGAATTAGATCAAATTTTATCACAAGAACCAAATGCAACTACAAAGGAACTGAGCACTAAATAAAAACACACACTAGCTGTAGAGAGTAAGGCAAATAAGTTAGCACATTCACAAACCAGACGCCTCATAGCTTAACCCAACGACCTACATAGAAAAAGCAGACTTACACCTCAGCTGATAAAGACTCAACACAAACCATGTCTACGAAGGGACTCAACACCTGTTAGAACTAAAAGACTATGAGATCGATCTAACCATAGCAGAGAAAACTACCTATTACGCGTGATAGAAACCTATAGCACAAAAGAGAGGTTGGCAAGTGTGTAAGTCCAAGTGCTGTGCAACTACTGTAGCCAGCTAGACAAGAACTAACCCAAATGCATTCCCATTAGCAATGCAATTCTGAAATTAAATTATAGAAATGTACATTACAGAAAAATATGTACATAATATACAAGACCTAGACTCCCCTCTAGCTACAGCCTAGCCAAACTTACTACACCTGGATCTCCCCTCAAAGCTGCTAATCTATTTTTGTTCGATGGTCAGCATGTCAGCCAACTGTTGGTCACTATCCATAAGCTACACCTGTGGTATGTCAGCTACACATGTACCCTATTATTGCCTATGCGCTATAGGGTATCACAATATCTCGCGATAAATTGCCAATACCCTTAGATGACTTATGGATGGTTGAGATTTGTTCACATGTACGGCCCACCAACACAAGAATTTGCCTCACATATTTCACTCTTGCACACACCAACTAGGGCCCACGATGGACGTATCCAGTTCAACCCAACTGCGAAATTTCCTATACTACCGATCCTCCTGCCACGCTCGGTCCCACTCGTTAATTGCGGTCCATCATTTAAACCATCTTTGTGACAATCTCGCGCAACATCCTCACCATCTAAAACCCCGAACCTTCAAATCGTCTTCATGATGTATTGCCGACAATAGTCCACCTAAACCTACGCCACAAAGATTAGTATGAAACCATCCACACACCTTCATCACCTGCAAGATTAGTGCTTGATCATTCATGTTCAAGATATACACATGGAATCCCAAAAGAATTAATCAAAAATAATGCAACGGTGCAACCCTAGCCAAAGATAGACTCATCGTTCCTAGTTCGGTGGAACGAGCCCAAAACAATTCTAATACACACAAACTTTGTCAATATCATTCATCACAACATGGAGCGACCATCACATGGTCTCACACTTCTCTTGATGAATATATTGACAAACTCAAATAAAAGGTTTTTGTTAAAAAAAGAAAGAAAGACAAACTGAAACATTAGACCAAGAAGCACGCTAGAAAATATGTCCTTAGAATTATCTTACCACAATTATCGAGAGGAACGTGGAACACCCAATGAATCGATAGCTAACTTTCATACCAAAATTTGATGTCGTTGCATCACAAATTTCATCATAAGGAATTTAGATCTTAAAAATAAGCAGGCGAAAGAGATAGGAAAATAGGGAACATTAGGACGAGAGAAAATGAAAAAGAAAGAGAAAGAGAAAGGAATCAGAACTCAGATTCCATTCCAGTTAATGGCTGAAAATCACAAATTTCTCTCGTGCTAATCTTCTCTCTATTTTTCCATCTCATTCCCTGCTTATTTTCAACATCCAAATCCCTTATAATGAAATTTGTGACGCAGCGACATCACAATTTGGTATGAAAGTTTGTTATCGATTCATTGGGTATTCCACGTTCCTCTTGATCGTTGTGGTAAGATAATTCCAAGACGAGGGTTATGTACGGTCGGTTTACACAATCTCGTTTAAGCATGCATATCATCATCATATTCTCATGATCATATTTTAATAATGCATAGCTTTTGCATAAGAAAAAAGTATATTTTATATCCTGAATTATTGTGGTTCATCTACATACCCCCTGAATTATTCTACCCGCAACTACGTAAAACTGGTGCAAATAACACCCCGATGGCGGTTTTGGATGTGGTTTGGCCATGTTGGTGGGTGATGTGGCATCCTAGTCATATAAATCAACAAAGAAACACATGGCTAGTGCCTTTAATAATTGATAGGATTGTAAGGTTTTTTAATCAGCACACAAGATCTAGACGATACATGAGACAAGCTATTTGGTAACACAGTTCGGCATGATTGACTACATCAGGTGGACTCTGACTATGGGCGCTACATCCCAATCAGCACAAGTACACCGGACCACTCATGTCCCATACAACTCAAGCACACTGGATTACCCAAGTCGTGGCCACAAGCCGACCGCTGACACATGCGCGTCCTACACTACAAGGTCGTCATGACCGGTTACACCAGGTGTACCTCCATATTTAAACAGGAGAACAAGATACAAGCCCGACCCTTACACGACCAACCCCTTTCTATTACAACTAAGGTTCCATGTAACCAATTTATACATGTATTCGACACAAATTTTAACAAATTCCACCTTGGAGACCACTAGAAACTTGAACACTTCTTGCCCAAACACTCATGTACTCAGACTTGAGTTGATTCTTTATAGCTTACGCTTAGCCACCCGATTAGTATGACAGCCCTAGACCCACTGCCTTGTGGAACAAACACTGCTATCCCAGCAACACCTTCTCCAATGGCTCCACCTTCAACAACACTCCCTGCATCTAAAACTAACCTTCCCCATAGATGAAAGATCCCTTTTTTCCTAATCATGACAGCCTTGTCACCCTTCATGCTTTTCATGGTCCTTCCATCTTCATCAACATGGAATACCATCACATCTTCATATAAGGTCCCGAGCCAGATAAGATTACTCTTCATCTCAAGGACATGCTTTCACACCTTGAAGTATTTGTTCACCTCCATCACACATCTTGATCTTGACATCTCCCACTCTAATGTCATTGTACACCGCGTCATCTCCCAAGTAAATAGAACAAAAATGCCTAGTTATGTATGAAGAAAATCATTCTCTTTTGTGTGTCACATAATAAGAACTTTCAGGACCAACATCCAAAGCTTGGTTGGCTACATATTTGATTATAAGCACATCTTATCATTGCTACTGGAGTCATTTTCTGTTGATGCCATGTTAGCTATTCCCTTCTTTGTCAGACTAATTTGTCGACCATGGTTTGCACCGCCTGATCCATCCGCCATCCAAAACAAATCCTTGGTCTTATCACCAAATCCAATCTCCACTACGAATAGATTTTTGGTCTGACCACTTGATCAGTTTACCACTAGACACATATTTATGCTGACTTTGTTGTTCAGCTAGCTAATCTGACCTTCACTTGTCAGACTATCTCATAACCTTTATAAATGTCGCCTTCAGAATCTGCATCACATGCCTTGTTCGAATACCCACGCTTGATCTAGCTTCCCCTGACTTCATATGTGAGTTTTTTCAATACACAAAAAAACCTCTTCTGCTATTGCTTTTGACTCCCCTTGATCTGCTTTTATAGTGGTGGAGAAATTCTGCTCTAAGTAGAATTCTTCTTCCTCTTCATGTTGCCCCGGACGTCCTCATCATTGACGCAAATTAACTCCCAGCGTCATGATGGTGTCCCCTGCTGCACGTTGTCACATTGCTACGATGCTTGCAATGTTCCAATAAATATAGCTTTCTCGCCACATCTGGCCCTTACCGGTCCGAACTTGAGCCGAAGTGTTAGCCGCCGCCATGTCTATTGTCCGGCCAGCTCGTCGGTTTGTTCGCCATGTCTGGTCGATTCTCACCAACTGTTGCCCATCAATAGGTCTACACCTCCTGTCGAGAGTTTCTGACGCCAGGGATCTTATCGACCGCCTCTATATTCCACCTTGCGCCATAAAGCTTTTTCCAATGCTGTGTAGAGACATAAATATCGCGCCTCCATAGATCTTCTGCATGGCAAACACCTTGTTTGATACCACTTGTTAGGTTTTTTAATCACCAAACAAGATCTAGACAACCTACTAGGCACGATATTTTGTAACGCAGTTCGGCATGAT
Organism: Raddia distichophylla; assembly: GCA_005191435.1. Taxonomy (NCBI): domain Eukaryota; kingdom Viridiplantae; phylum Streptophyta; class Magnoliopsida; order Poales; family Poaceae; genus Raddia; species Raddia distichophylla. Next base: position 588,268 of record SPJY01028224.1, on the reverse strand, counting down.
TGCCTATGTCTTTGGGGCTCTGACTATGGTCATTCGTCCCTAATCAGAAGAACACACCGGACAACCGGATCGTGGCCACAAGCCCACAACTAGCCCCTATGCGTCATGGCTAGTTATACTCGGGGTACCTCCCTATATATATTGAAGACCTGGATATCGACCCTGAGATGACCCACCCCTTCCTATTACAACTCAAAGTCCACTTAACCGACTTATATACGTATTCTACGTAAACTATAACAAGGATTGGCCATATAAATATATCCGGAGATCACCCATCGAACTAGATAGCTATCCATTTTGGTGGTTTGATTAGGGGTAAGAAAACGAAGAAACATATCTTGTATAGTACCACAGCAACCGGTTCAGTATATATCCCCCCGTCCATCAGCTGCCGTTCTCACATGGCAGCATACGAGCTAAAATCTCCTCTGGGTCAGCTAGATATACATGGCAGCACATGTTTCCTCTGAGAGAGGTTGTCCCTAAGATTTAGTAATTACTAGTAAGGTGTCCGTACGCTGCAACGGGAGGAAAAAAATATTTTCACGTGTTCCATTACAAAAGGTGTGAATGTACATTTCTCATTTTTGTTGGCGTTTTCGTCGCATTGGAGCAAGAATCACATGGTATAATAGTAGAAATTGGCAGGAGATTTGCTCTCAACGGCAAAGGAAGCAACAAATTTGTTAAATAAATATCTCAGCACAAAAATGTTCAACAGGAGATGTTTTCATGAGAGATGAATTAGGCGTGAAATGTGTCTTGGGCAGTGAGGAGAGAGTAAAAAAAATTGCAGTCTCAATTGGATAGATAAAGTTGGAAATAGTAAACTTGTTTTGTCAGGTCTCTACTTTACTTCCTTACCCAAGAATTTTTTTAAGCTAAATTTAGTACACAAACCGGTGAAGACTCAACTCGTGATTTAGTAGCATGAAAATTAAAAAAGGATGGAGATTTATGCGACTATTAACATTAATAACTAAAGCAAGCTACAAGGAATTCTACAAATATGTGGACTCGCTACTATGCTCATGTCAGGTATCCTTGATCACACAATGGATATGCATCATCTGTAGAGACCATATAATATCCGCAGCTCAACTCATCCAGACAATGGTTTCATCAAAATGCATTATACTGCAATTTCGTATCGAAAATACATTAATTAGCACAAATGTAGAAAGGATATGCCTACTCTTCCGCAACGGTTCAATATGATTACATCCTGAGGCACTCAAACACTACAGTACAGTATAGGGCCATGGTCCACGAATATTTTGCAAACATTTAGACTTTAAGTATTGCCTTTTTTTGCCATAACAACAAAATCATACAGCTGGACGACACAGATGCCACTATGCAAGGGATCAGCTCAAATGAATTGGATGAGGTCATATCAAGTTTCAATATTATCGATGATGATGATGCGTACATGTCCTGATATATATGAACAAGCAAGGCGAAGAACTGGATAAGATGAGATTTTTTACCCATTCAAAACTAAGCACATGATAGACCAGGGGTTTATCGTGAGAGTTACAATGATCTCGTCTACACAAGAAAATGATTGATGCTTGCCATGGAAGGCCTTTTCTTTCAATAAAAAAACTTAGAAATGCATGTTTTTCTTCCTCTTTTAGCAGAAAGAAACGGCCACACATCGACACAAATATGCCCTAACATAACAACGAGGATTGTAACACTGCAGCAAATGAAACACTGATGTCAGATGTATTGCTCGCAGCCAGAATTATTTTTGCGTTCAAACAATTTATCTTATAGCAAACATATACTTCGAATGGAATTTAAAAAAAAAAGGTACAGAGCAAACTTATCAATCTGAAAAACCAATTGTAACATCCCAATTCGGGAAATATTAGAAATTTGCCAAAACCCAAAAATTCGGTTGAATTTGAGCTGAATCCGACGTGTGGGCCCTACTGGCAGTCTCAGTAGCACCTCTCTCTCCTCTCTGTCTTCCTGTGTGTTCTCTCTCTCTGTTCTTCTCTCTCTTCTCCCTCACGCTTTCTCTGTCCTTTGAGCCGCCGCCGTGCAACCTTTCCCTGCATGCTCTGCTTTGTCCCGCACTGTTCCGCTCAGCGCCATGCCGCTGCACAGTACCGGCCGCGTCGCGCGCCGCCCCCATCATTGCCGCGCCGCGCGCGTCGCCTCTGCCACCCTGCCGCGCCGCGTGCTGCTCACGTCTCATTGCCGCGCCGCGCGCCCCACACTGATGCCATGAGTGCCTTCGGTCCAGGAGCTCGCCCCGCCCCTATAAAGCTAGGACGCTCTCCTCGCCGGCGCCGGTTTCCTTTGTCCCCCGAATCCGCATCTCGTCGGCACCGACGCAATTCCTTCAAATCAGTGAGCCTCTCGTCGATTCCTTCCGCCCTTGGCTTCGGGAAGCTCCCCCCTAAGCCTTCCCCTCACCTAATTGCAGCCGTGGAGCCCGGAGCTGCCGTGCGGACGACGCTCTGCTTCGGCCGTCGCTGGGTGTCTCACCGCCAGCCAACACCGTTCGTTCTCGTGCCTATCGATGAGCCCAGTAAGCATCTTAGCCACATCCGCGTGCTCCCCGTCCGAGCTTTTAGCCCGTAGTTCTCTAGTGTGCCTTTGCGCATCCGACGAGCCCTCGGCTCCGCCGCCGCCGTCGCGCCGCCACGCCTGGCCACTGTTGGCCCCGACGCAGGCCTTGTTAGGTTCGTTACAGGCCACTGGTGCCAGTGCGTGCATTAACATGGCCGGATCGGGTTAGAGTCGTCGCCGCATCGCGCGTCGCCGCCGCCGGCCACGTCACGAAACAGAGGAAGACGATGAACCGGCACCGACGTGTCACAACCCCGGCTTCACCGGGATCTACTCATGATCCATTGCTAGTCCCAGCGATCAAAGCTAGCAACTCATGAACGACTTGGGTCGAGCATCACAACACAATCATCATAACTAAGAAAATATTATAATAATACAAAAGTAATTGTACCACACCTAATTATTACAATAGTCTGTTTAGATCCATATAATATTATTCAGAGTAGCGGAAATCCAAATGATATGCAAGAATAAATATGACGATGCTCTCTAATCCGACCCTTGAGACAATAGCTAATCTTCCGCGAAGTCCGGCACAGAATCCTCCTGATCCTGTGACGGTCGGCTAGTGTGGGCCGGAAACCCTACTAGGCCGGGGTGATCATGCCTTGGCATGTGTGGTCCGCAACAGGATTCGCCAAATCCTGGAATGATGGCAGAACTAGGATTGGTTGGGGGCAACCAGGAGTTTGTCTGAGAAAGTATAAGCTGGTATGGTGATTGTGTAAGCTGGTGGGTCTATGATCAAGGGTTGGTCAATTTGTGTGTGGATTGTGTATAAGCTGATATGGATTGAGGTGATTGTGTAAGCTGGTTGGGTTTACGATTGAGGTTTGGTCGATTTGAGTGTTGATTGTCGTGTATGGCTGATAGTTGGGTTCAGGATGCATGATTAAGATGGAATCCTCTGATTTATTTATAACAAGACAAGTGTTAGTTAATGCTAGTTAGGTTGTTTTCAAAAGTCTTATAAACTTGGCTTTACGCGAATAAAATAACCCTCTGCTCCAGATAAAGCCTTCTACACTAAATGCATTAAGGGAATTGTTAACTAGCCAGCGTTTGGATGACGCTGACCTCGCCTACTTACCTTCTTTAGACGATGGAAACGAAGATGACACTTACGCGTGTCTCGAAGACGACGGACAAGACCATGGTGGACCCGAGGAATCTTAGAAGCCGCTCTAGTCGCTGATGGACAGTAGTCGATAGGAATTCTTTTGGGTGAATATTTTGGTGTCCGCTGATCTCTGAACTTCTCTTTTGTAATCTAAGGCTTGTATGGGCCGCATTACTAAAGTCGCCTAAGGGCAACTCTGTGATGTAATATTCAGGAATTTATTCCATCAATGTATGCATCAATGCATGTATCGGCTACTTGGTATTCCGCGCTAGCGTACTGATCTAGGGGCTTGTGCACGGAATCGTCGACCCTCAAGGTAAGTTTAAAGTTGAGGGGTGACACCAATCATCTCTCGTCCATTGCAGACTTGTTATCAAGTCAAATTTCATGCCCAACAATTCCTAAATTAATCTTTCGAGGGATGTGTTTCACTTGCTCTCCAAGTCATATAGTTCCGATCTGAAACTAACACCAAAAGAAAACTGCATAAGCATGCCGAGATCATCTCTCTGCTGATTATGATATTTTAGACTCTTACTACTGCTTCAATAAATTAAACTTAGTTCATGACTTCATGTCCTCACGAAGTATATATCTAAGCTTCGTGGATAGGGACAAACCAAATTTGACGAACGTGGCTAACGTTGACCCTTACTACAACTACTAATCTACTATGATAAAATTATACTTCATGTTATATCCTCGTGAAATATATCTGTAAACTTTGTGGATAGAAACAACAGACAAGCCCAATTCGGAGTGTGGCAATGACAACAAAAAAGTTCAGTAAGAATATGGTTTGCACTGCCATCAGGGATGACGTGCCTACAAACAATAGTAGTCCAGTAATAGAAAGAAAAAAATGGACCCATGCACAATCAAATGATACAACCACTGCAGAGATAATTACCACCAGTAGAAATACAAGAACTGCAAGAAGGCTGGGGCTTCCTTTTTTAAAATAGGAACATGTCCATGCTGTTTTTTAGAACCATGTTCAGGATTATAGATTGGGCCAATATTCCTTTCCTGCATATGCATTGTATAAAAAAAGACTGGCGGAAAGAATTAAGGTAGCTGTAAGGAGCAATCCATAAAAGTCCGTGACTACCTCTCATTTGCTTTATGAATGCATTTCAGCAGTTAGATCACTTGCATATTAATATATTCATTTGCATCTAAAGTCATTAAAAAATGGGACCCACTAAGTTATAAACGCCTCCAAAAACAATTTTTATGCAGGTGATTTTCGTGGCCGTTGGATCAAAATCCAACGGCGCAAAAATCCAACTACCATGTCCACCCCACCTTCCTCTTCCTCAGGCTCCGCCCCGACCCTGTCGATCCCATTTCTTCTTTCTCCCTCTGCTCCGCGCCTCCTCCACCGCCGCCGCCGCCTCCAGCCCCTGCCCGGGCGGCGGCGCCCTCGCCGCCGGCCGCTCCGCTCCGCTTCCTATCCATCCACCACCGGCCGTACCGCCCACCCCAACCATGACAGCTGCGACGTTTAAATCCATCGGCCGTCGCCGGCTCGACCGCCGTCTCTCCCCGACTCAGATGGCACCTCCGCCACCACCATCACAACCCCGACCAACCGCTGGGCCTCCACCTCCCCCACCCTTAATCTATAACCGGGGAGCACAAAACCGCCCACCCCCAAACCCTATTCCTAACCAGAGCAGCGTTGGCAGCCGAAGATGACGCGATGGTGCCGGAATTGGAGAAGGCAGCGCCAGAGCTAGAGAAGAAGATGAAGCCCACCTTTCTCAGGTGAGTCGGAGCGAGCGATTGGACGGCCCAGAGCAATGCCTGCGCGATTTCGTCCTGCGCAGGCGCCTGCGAAATAGCGTCTTCGTTAAAAAATAATAGGTACCTACTTATGGGGCTGATAATTGGACTCCTTTTGATTCATACAGACCAATGTCTTAACATCTTCAAGTTTGAATACACAACTCATTACTACAATATCACAATGTGTGCAAAATCCAGAATAAATCAGCTCGAGACATCAAATTTAGACCTACATACCTAATCTATAAATGACTATTAATTTTGCGTCCAAGTGTAATAAAAGCTTTAGTTATCGCCAATTCCTGTGCATTGCTAATTCAGATCAAAACTTCAGGCATACAGATAAACAAATTCAACATCAACCATGTCTGGAAAATTACAGTGTGTTATACTTTACCAAAGTAGTGTTTACACAACCTCAGAATTGACAACTGAGGTCAATGGATAAACAAAGATACGACTCCCCCGTCGACCAGCATTTGCTCCTCCCCGCCCCCACCGTTGGAGGGCGCCGACGCCGTGGTGTCCCACCGCATCACCACCCTTTCCACCGCCTCCATCTCCACGGCGGATCCATCCATGCGTCACCCCCTCGAAACTGCCCCGCCCCCTTCAGCTAGACAGAGGCGCACGAGCGGTCCACAGCTCCAACTCGCTCTCGGGTCTGCGTGGCGAGCTGGAGCCACGCATGGGCGAAGCGAGGGATAGGAAGTGGCAGCGACGTCGGTAGAGGAGCTACGTGGTCGAGATGGTGGTGGGGGAGGGAGGCACATGGGAGAGGTGGAGGTGAGACATGGGGCGACGTGATGAAGAGGAAGCGTCGGCGGCGGTGGAGGAGCTACAAGGTCGAGGCGGTGGCGGGAGAGGGAGTCATAGGGGAGAGGTGGATGTAAGAGTGAGACACGGAACGACGCGAGGTAGAGGAGGAGGAGGCGGCGCACTACAGGAATCCAACGTATTTACGTCGACCACAAGCCGACGTAAATAGCCTAAAAGCCGACGTAAATAGCTGTTATTTACGTTGGCCCTACGGCTGACGTAAAAAATGGTCGTCAGGTAGAGTCGTCGCCTGGCCTCACGTATTTACGTATATTTGCCCTATTTACGTCGGCCGACGTAAATACGGCCTCGGCACGGCACGGCAATGCGCCACGTGGTGGCCTGAGTATTTACGTCGGCCAGCCTAGCCGACGTAAATACAGGGCCATCGGCACGGCACGGCTGCGCCACGTGGTGCTTCAGGTATTTACATCGGCCAGGGGCATTCCAGCAGCCCTGATTTCCAATCCACATTTGACCACAATTATCCAATCCACATTTTAACACAATCAAAATTGTTCTGATTTTCAATCCACATTCAACATTTCCAATAGACATTTCAACACGTTCCAATCGGCTCATTCACACAATTCAACACGTTCACACAATTCAACACGTCAACAACTTCGAATTCACATTTCCAATCCACATTTCGAATTCACAAGTTCGCACACAAGTTCCAATTCACATTTGCAATCAGCCCAGCATTGGCTAAGAGCATGCCATGTTTCGGGACATTTGTTGAACCAAGGCAACATAACTTCAGGCCATCGGTACTGATCTTCGCGAAGGTAGATTTTTGATGCACCAAGATTCTTACTCATATCTTGATGTAGCACCCTCTTATAATATAAGCTCACCGCCTGAATACGAGCCTGATACATCATCTCTTTGACCATCCTGGTCGCTGTGATAGGGGCAGGGGTCCCGATCTTTCGACGAGAGGAGGATAACTACGATCTGGTAGGAGTCGATATTGGCGGCCCGACTACAATCGTCAAGGACGTAGCGCCTTAGCCACCGGTACACCAACTCCAGATGGTTATTGACCTCACCGGAGCGCGATCAACCTGACCACGAAGGTCCTTGAACCTGCAAACGATCGAAGAACTAGCAAGAACAAGATGAACAAGCAACTCACTTGCAGATATGCATTAAGATCTCGCAGATAATATCACAAAGGTGGGGTTTTGTAACGATAAACAGGCGGTCTAACCGACACGCGTGAATACCGGTATGTAGCAAAGGCTAAACATAAACTAAACAAAACCCAGATTACATATGAGGGGTGGCCATCTTTTTATAGGCTAGTTAGGTCGGTTTGCTACAGTGCTACTACAGTAACCGACCTACTACAATGCTGCTACAGTGCATATGTCTAGGTACATTGTATTCTTCCATTACAAGTAAACTAGTTAGAAAGTGAGGTGGCTGCGGGGGATTGTCCCGATGACTTCGGAGGAATTCTGAGGTGACGCTGGATCCATTGGAAAGATCACGTCATGGGCTTCTCCGTGGCCAAAACAGAGTTCGTATGCGACCTGGGCGTCCTTTTGAATGCAGGCTGCATGTTGATAGCCGAACCGGAGTAGAATTCGAGTTTGGCTTGTAGTTTGGTTTTCTTGTGAGCCTTCCTTTGACCGACTTGACATGCAGGAGTTGTAGACATACTAGATATGGAGATACGTCTTTCTTTAATATGCCATCACGTATGGGAGGTGGCCAAGGTGGCGGCCTAGTTGATGGATGCGATGGTGCCATGTCTAGAAGCCGAGACAACGGCCAATTGTGTGATCGACCGTATGATCTACATGGCCAAGATGAAGGTTGATGAAGCGATGATGATGAATTAGCCGTGGTCATATCTATACCGAACATGGTCTCATCACGCTGCGTTCTCAAAAACATATTTTGCCTTCCCTTGGAGAGACTGCTCCTGATCACTTGGCAAACAGTATCTCTCCTGCATGGGAAATGAATAAATTAGTTAGATATTAATTGTATATAACAATATTCAATACGAAAAAAATTTAGAGAATTACCCAGAAGTCCACCCACACTCGTTGGGCAACAGTCCCATGCATCCCATATGTAGCAACCTTATAATGTGCCCACTTCAGGGTTGGCAGCGTTACACCGTTGATGACCACTAGGCTAGGATACTGTTTGTGCCTATCCATGCTACATCAATCCATTGTTTGCAAATAATGTACATTATACAACTTATGAAAACTCTAGTAAATAATTGATGTCCAAACTGGCCAAATGTTAACTTACCAATCACTATGTGGCACGATAACTCTACGTGCTTGACGAACTGCTACCGGAGGAATGGTATTAGTACCTCTATACCTGAAACAAAAGCAGAATATTAGCTGAATTAACGTTTATTTAGTACCTCTATACCTGAAACAAAAACAGAATATTAGCTGAATGGTATTAGTGCCAAATGTTTACTTATTAATATTTCCAAATTACCTATACATTCCACCTGAAGGCAGGAGCATCCAATACCTCAGCACTAGCGTCTTCGTCATCTTCGCCCCCCTCCGCACTATCCTCCTCAGCCTCGTCCCCTCCCTCAGCCTCCCCCATAGCCTCCCCC